>JAGTTH010005624.1:0-18212 GCA_022606485.1 Agraylea sexmaculata | reverse complement strand
GGGAGGAAAATTCGATTCGAGGTGAGCAATTTTGTCGAATCGAAAGTGACAGGAAAAGTCACACTTAGAAGGAATTTTGCACTTCCCTCGGCTGGTCTGCATCCTGATAGGAAATTATTTTCTCAATTTAACAAAGAATAATTCAAAACATTAGTAAATAAAAAAAATAAACGGGTAGGGTAATCACGTTGTTTAGTTTGCGGGTCTAGCGTTGTGTATTATCTTTTCGGGAAACGGATCCCGGAAAGAATAAAATCGTCCCAAAACTTACATCCAAAACAACCCTTTTACCAGCAAAACAAGATCAAAAATTACTTTATTAAACCACATTTCACACACCGTTTGATCGTTGTGACCAAAAGTAATTAAACCATCCTTAAAATTATTATGTACGTCAAGCATAACTCATGTATGAATATTACGGCTTGATGCACGTGGATAACTTGATGGAAAATTTTATAATACAGATTGAGTTGGTTTTTAGTATAAAGAACAACTTGAATTAAATCTTATTGTAAGTATTATTTATTTATTCACAATAATAATATAACATTAAAAAATAAAATATTTATTTAATTAGAGAAAAACTGGGTTTCTACTCTCATTCCATATGATCGAACCACGTTTCATCTTTGAGTCAAAATTACCCCAAAAAATTTTTTTAAATCTTTTTTTCACGATTTCAACCTCGTAATCTCGTAATCAATCTGAATCGTATTATTGATCCCCATTATTTTAGTATGATTATAAAAGTCTTTACATAAAATACATATCGACGGTATACTGCCAAAATAAAAAAGTCATATTTTTTAGTTTTGAGATAATCGCGAATTAGTGAAAAAAGAATCACAATCTTTATAGAACTATAAATTCATAGAATATATTTGATTAATTTACAATGTGTTTTGATATTCTTTTATCTTTCCAAAAATAACACAATTATAAAAAATACCTCTATTTTAACTATCAGAACAAAAATAACTAACAGAAACTAAAAAAATATTGATGATACGACTAAGTGCGTTTTGGCAGTAGATAAAATAATAAAAAACATATAAAAATGCATCTCTAACTCAAAATATGACTTAGTGCATTTTAGCAGTATACCCTCAATGTATTAACTTAAAATGTAAGGATTTGGCTGTAAATTATTTAAATTAGCAATAATAATAATATAAAAATCGTTTTAGCGAATCATACTTTTGTTTCTGTAGAGTACACAAGGCACATTTAAAAAAAGTGACTTTAACTGGCGATTGAATAAACAATAAGTATTTGCGTTTTTCGGGTGGGAAAGCATTTCATTTGTCGAATTTAAAAATATTGGCATTCCGACCAATAAATTGGCTTTCCGCCCTAAAAACGCACGTACCCTGTGTAATAACAAATACATTAAAACGTCTTATTTTCTTCAATATTAATCATGAATGAATAATGTACCGATTGTTTATTAATCTCCTGAAATTTTACCAGCTTATAATTACTCAATTATATTTTAAATACAAATTTAAACTATGAGACCAAGGATCTGGAATGGATTAAGGTTGTATACCGGAGTATGGATCATAATATGTATCAGATAGGGACGATAACAATTCACTTTATTGGCGGTTATTACAACAATAATGGGGGAATATATTGATAAAGTATTTGCTTGGTATGGCAAATAACAACATAGGTACGCTTCCGAGTGGATAATACGATATATCCGTTAATTAAATCGAATTGATTATACAAAACAATCTATAATACATGTGTATTGATGTGAACTTAATACAATTTCAATAAAGGTGTATGTATATCAAATATACGTCTACGATTTAAGATAATCATTTAATTTTATATATCTCAGATTGTGCCTGAATCTTGACAAATCTAGAGCGAAAAGCTATCCGAATAATTAATTAATGTATTCTTTAAAAAAAAACAGTGTTTTGATTAAATATTTTTATGTATATCAGATAAATAAAACGCAGCTTGTTCGTATGGAATTAATTGAGACCAGACACGGTTAAAAGCAATACCAATAATTATGATTAAGAATTTATTGAGATTGTTTAATATTTAAATGAATCGTATTATTTTACACAAATACTGTGGTCATGGGTTCAAATCCCACTCTAGTCAAGAATTTTTAAATTGATTTGATCGGTTATTACGACTGGGAGATTGGGAATAATATTAATAAAAATCCCCATCGATCGTCTTGATCCAGGTTTACTCTGATTTACTGGATTGTAAGGTAAATATTGAAGCGATTATCGTCGATAAGTCGGGCAGAGCCGCTCTGTCGGTGACCTGTGTAACTAGTAATAGTTGTTGTGTATAAAAAACCCTCTCACAAAAGACTTACTCTAAAAAATGCTCCTTGGGGCGTGTAAATAAGTAAATAAATAAATCTCTTAATGACTTAGATTTTTATCTTTTTTAATTAATTGGTCCTTTATTAACCCAAAACTAAGAACGCTGTATTTATTACTAATAAGCGTATAATTGTAGTTATAAATGAGAGTTTTTTTAAGAATATTGTGTAATTTTTTGGGTTGATAAAAATAATAAATACTTCTTTTATGTCATTTGTAATAGAAGAAAATTGGGGATTATTTATAAAATATACTTATTGTACATAAAGGGAGTTTCCTAAGAAGTGATCAAACGAGAGACCTTTTGTGGGTTATGTTGGGGACCTAATCTTCATTCAATACCTTTCTAAATATTATGAATACCAAATCAATAAGATGCCGAATTCACCACTATCTCGTATATTGAATTATTTAATAACTTTCAATCGGAAATATATCGTAGTTTACTTTAGACTTTTACTCCTGGATTTTTCAAAATCAAGTGACAACCTCTCACATTTCCATTTAATTTCCATAGGGTATGAATCCAAAGTTTAAATAGGTCTTAAAGGACTAAATGGAGCAACCAAAATGGCAAAATTTCATTTCATTTCGCAGGTATAATTATATAAAGTGTAACGGAAATTTTCACGCAGGTGACATGACATGCTAAAGACTTCCGATGCGAGACAACATTTCTCTCTGAGGAATTTCCGCAACTTGTTACCAACCAATTTCATTTCCACTCCATAAAATTCACCATAAAACAATATGTACAAGCTTAATGTACCTATATGATAATAATCAATAAGCAGCTTCACCTGCAGCCATATTATACCGACAAAGGATGTTACAGTGCTTCGTTGAAGTTTAAATATCAAAGGAATACAAATATGTGTCTGATACAATTTAGTTTAGATTATATTTTAAATATGACAATTCAGACATGCTCAAAATTGAGAATATCTAGAATAAAATATAAACGTAATAAGTACCTAACTATCGGAATATATTATTAATATATTTTCCATTAAATCAAATATGTAATTAGCAACAAAGTCTTTCGGTGAATGTCAAAAATAATTTCATCCGTCATCCATTTTAAATTATTCTTTTAATTTTAAGCAATTGAAACACAAATAATAAACATTAATTAAAAAATATCATATGTTTTACTAATAATTTTTATTAATAAATAAGTTAATAAAATCCCAATCGTCTGCTTTGATCCATATTTATTCTGATTCCAACAGCATCTAATAAAAATCCCTTTGGGTGATATACACAAAAAATCCCATATCTAGGTATATTTTTATGATTATACAAAAAAACGACAAATTTTAATATAATAATATCAACGGGTAAGAATGTGACGCGTGTCTTTTGAAATATTATGTACCTACGGGGAATAAAGGATGCCTTGTTCAGTTAATATTTTGTAGGCGGCTTAGAAACAAGTAGGCCGTAGAAATAAAATACAAGAAGAACTTAAGTCATTTTATTTAACGTTGAAAAAAATATTTTGTCGAGAGACATTCCGTGACGTCATTATAATATACTGTGCCTGCGTTACAACACTTCAATTTAAATATATTACCAATTTTTAAAAGAATAAATAGAAATGATAGCCTCGAGTTTGTTACCTGCTCTTCTAGTCACGAATGTATATGAAAACTTAGTTCTATTATAGATTAGATATACATATAATGTGGATTAGTATAAATTACCTAAAACTAATCCACCAATAACAAGCTCAATATATTTTTGTAAATAAAGTTTTATCATTTTAATGTAGTCTAATCCATAATAGCAATAAATAATTGAATCAAATATTTTAAAGAAAGCACGACTTGAAAAACTCAATCTTTTCTTACTTATACATAGACTCAAATAGTGAACAAAAATATAATCTGAATACCTATCAACCTTTAGTATATATGAATATATTTTTTAATAATATGTACATATTTTAAAAATGTACCTTTTCAAAATTGATAAAGTAATTCAATCAACTCTCAACAAAAAAAGTGAACAAATTTTGATATAACTTTAATTATAATTATCAGAAATCTTAAAGTAAATAAAAGCTAAGAGTTTGTAAAAAGTCTTTATCTAAAGCTTCATTCTCGGTTGTCGTTAGCAACAAATTATTTTTTCTGGGTAATAATATAGATATTGAGCCCTTTTTAAATAAAATTAAAGTAGATACTTTTAAAAATTGTCGATTCAATTATTTACACTTAGGTACACATTTTAAAATATTTATTTATATTTGCAGATTTAATTAATTAATTTATTTATTTATTTATTTACGCTCCGAAGAGCTTTTTTATTATTAGAAAGGGTCTTTTTGAGTAGGTTTTTTATACACAACAACGTGATAATTGTCTGTCGGTGATCTTAACCATTACTAGTTACACAGGTCACCGACAGAGCGGCTCTGCCCGACTTAATAATCGCCTCAGTATTTACCTTGCAATCCAGGAAATCAGAGTAAGCCTGGATCAAGACGATCGATCGGGATTTTATTAATATTATTCCCGATCTCCCAGTCGTAATAACCGATCAAATCAATTTAAAAATTCTTGACTTGAGTGGGATTCGACCTGAGCTATCACGCTGGTAATGCCCATAAAAATGTAATTTCAACATTTCTAGTGGTTATCAAGTAAAATAAGTAACAAAATAGTTTTCTATAAAGCCTTTAAGGATTATCCCAAAGAATATTGATTGTATAGGTACTAGATATTTCGTAAAGAATATATTAAAAAAAAAAGATTTAATTTGTTTTCCATAATATTATGAGATGTGTGGGTTTCAAGATACAATCCTAACAGATAAATTGTAATAATAATATAATAAATGATGTTTGATGCAACAAGAGGTCTGTAGAGAAATGGCGTAGGTCGTAGCATAACGATGGCGTAGCACATTGTAGGCTTTTGAGCTAAAAGCATCTCACACACTTGGTACTGAAGTATTCACCCATCCACTGATTGCCTTATTTGTCTTCTCGCCTCAACAGTTTGTAAAAGCACACATTGATTTTACAACGCCACATTTTTCAAATGCCCGAATCCAGCACTCGACTATAATTCAAGTGTGTTCGCCAATTTGTACTACACCAACACATTTATTATTTTATTTAATAAACGCATTAAAAGTGTGTGATAAAACGATACGTCCAATTGATCTAAATTAAATTTCGCCTTTGTAGTTGGAGTAGGTCGTAATGAAAATCTCCGACGTTCACTTATTGTGATAATTCAAACGTGTTCGGTGTAATGAATTGAATATTTGAATTTGTAATGCAGAAAGAGATTGAAAGAGGATTTGATATAAGGAGAGGATTGTGTTTAAATGGGCAATCATCTAGGAAGAGAAGCAGTGTGGAGTAAATAATTGACGACAGAGAAGCAATGTCCTAAATATAGAGGCTTTTCAGGGCTTTCATATTATTGTTATATATATACCACGCTGTAATACTATCGATGATGATGATGACGATGCAAACTGTTCCTTCTGGAGCTTCTATTCAATTATCTTCCATTACATCCACACCATAATCACTTTAACAACAAGCTTTTTAAGCATCTGATAAATTTCCGCTTCGACCGCAAAGTAATAATACGCACTTTTATACCATTATTTTTTCTATATTTTAATATGTCGCTCAGGGGAAAACTATCACGTAAACTTTACATCAAAGTGATAAAATAGGCTTTCATTTATGACAATCACAGTGGACCACATAATTGAACTAAGAACTTAAATGTTTGTAACCTTGGTTGGTGAAGTTTGACCTAGATGTCAGAAATATGGATCACTTTGTGAATCAGGTATCTTTATTTTTATACAATTTCTAAATTAAATATAATTTACATACAATGCTTGATACATTATGATTAGATGTTACAATATTAAGTTTATAGTCTTTCACTTATTTTAATATGGAGTACAATCAAGTGGTAATTAAAATAATTAATAAGTCATAACATCATTTATGGGAAAAAATACAAAAACCCACTTCTAGAAATACTAAAATATATATAATACATAATAAATAAGGACTTTGGAGACAGATTAAATCAAATATGTTTGTGAAAAAAGATATGTTAAAGATTTTTTTATGAAATGTCCCTTTTAACGTTTCAGTGGTAATTTAAAGTTTCGCTTATTTGAAACATATTTGATTTTGTTTACATTTTGTATTAAGGAGTTAGTGGAGAAGTTAACCATTGATTGTTATAGTGTTTATTGCTTAAGTCAGAGATAAATTCTTCCACTGTTGTCATTTTGATAATCTCATGAATCTCTCTAAAAAACGTCCCAGGACCCAAGTTTAATATCATTTTAAGGCGCTTGTTTTGCATGATTTGGAGCTTTGGGATATGAGTTTGAGCCACGGTAGCCCAAGCAGCACATCCATATGAGATAAAGGGGAATTAGGTATATCTTTGTGTCATTTCATAGACTATTAATTAGACTGGAGACTATATATCCTTCTTTGAGACCTTTAATTAACTGATCACCCACCTGTGACTTTGAATCGGCACTCAAACAAATAATGATTTCGAGTAAAGGTGTAAATGAGCAAGCGATACAACTTTTTGATGTTCCCCCTACACTTTACACGTGCTCGGTCTAATTTAAACAGGGAAGTAATTACATAGCTAACTAAATTAAATGAGTTGACGTGGGTTCAAATCTCCATATCTTGTAAAACCACACTCTCCGAAAAGTCTATTGTTTATTGTTTAAATTGTTACCTCGTTGATTTGGATATGTTTCTAAAACCATAGGTACGTGCCTGTATTTTATGGTCCGTTCAAATAAAACGTGTACAATTTGCAGCTACAATAACTCTTTGTTTATTGTAGCTATTTTTTATTCTATGAATAGCCAATCGATACCCATCATATCATGATACACTCCAAAAAGATTTGAATAATATTTTAAAAAAATATTTTTATTATTTATATGACCACTTTGCCAAAAATGTACTTATTTAATAATTTTGATTAGAATAATATTTAACTGTTAATTCTTTTGATATGGACAGACTATAGGTAGTATATATTTAATTAGATATTACTTACACTACAAATCTAGTCACGTAACCTTCTATATATAATGCATCATCAAAAGCTATTGTTCTATGATTTAATACTGATGAGAAATACAGGAATAACATAATAAAATCAGAGTAGTTGATATCTGTTCATTTTTATCTTATCCCCCACGTATTATTATATGTATCTTTATGATTTATTAAGGATGAAACTTGATTAATGGGAAATTTCAATTTTTTTCGTAATGATCACAATGATACATAAATTGTCAGTAGTCTTCATTTAGAAATTTTATTTTAATTGATAGGCCGATTATTATTATTTTTTGGACACTGAATGAGATAATTTGTATTATGTACCATAATTTTTTAACATCACTAAAAAGAATACCAACCAATTTTTCTACAATCGCATTGAAGAAATTTTTGAATAATCAATATGATCACCACACTGGCAATAGAATCACCATTTAATATTTTACCATATGAAATTATAATAGCGGAAATATCGGTTTTTAATAATTTAAAAATGTTTGTAGCCTAAATTCGTGGTCGATATTGTATATTCTACAATGAAATATTGTATTATGTTGAAAAGGAAGAAGAGAGTCAATACTGCTTTACTAAAATTAAAATAATTTGATATCTAAATAAAAATACAAATAGCCTTTAAATTATCAAAAATCAAGTTGTGTTTGTCAACGTATGTTCTGAATAATAAAAAATATCAAGAAACACTTTTTATAAATATATCCGAAGATAAATAGCATATTGTAAAAAAAGACTGTCTAATTAATGAACAAGAAAGGGTGTTCATTTTTTACATGATGAAATATTCGATATTATACGTGCGAAAATAAACAAGAGGAAAGCTTCCGTCGACTGTTTTCAATATCCGGTTCCCCAGGGAGAGAACAGGATTCTCCATGCAAAACCTCTTTCTCTTCTCCCTACTAGACTACCGAGCCAATCCAGCATAACAAGCACTTTCGGTGGGACTCTATATTTTTATTTTAGAGGGTATATTCATGTTTTTTATGAAAAGATGCACCGAAGGACGCAGAGAAATACGATCTCCAGTTCGATTTACTGTGCGAGATTCTGAATGCTTTGTTCTCTTTCTTCTCTTGGAACTTCAAATCACAATATGTATATTTAAAGCAATGCCGGTGTATTACGTTTTGTAAACTGAAACTTTAATAAAGACGCCATTTGATCCGAAAGAGATATTACATTTATTGGAAGGCCGCAATCTGTACACAAACAATACAAGAAGCCAATAACTTTAAATATATCAATTAATTTGTTCTCGAACCTGACCGAAAATGGACGATAAATTTAATGCATTTTTAAGATGTATTGGTAGGTTTTATTTTCTTTAAAACAGATCAAAATAACAACATTAAATCACAAAATTGTGGGTTGATAACCAATCACAATACTTGTTTTTTTATTATACAATTTACATACAATGTTTTGATACATTGTGATTAGTTGTTACAATATTAAGTTTATAGTCTTTTACTTATTTTAATACGGAGTCATGGATATAATTAATTGGTAATTAAAATAATTAATAAGTCATAACATCATTTATGGGAAAAAAATACAAAAACTCACTTGTGGAACTACTAAAATAATAATAATATTTATAAATATAAACAAGTACTTAATACTTTATAAAAAATGAAAAAAATGTGAAACACAAATATAGTTAAATCATTAAGGACTGTAGAGACAGACAAAATCAAATGTGTTTGTGAAAAACAATATGATAAAGATTTTTTATGATCTGTCCTTTAAATATTTCAGTGTTAATTTAGTTAAGTAATTTGGGTGAGTTTCGCTTATTTGAAACATATTTGATTTTGTTTACATATTGTATCAAGGAGTTAGTGAAGAAGTTAACCATTTTGTTAAATACTTGTTGTGTAACTAATTTTTATTATTATTTTGTATTGGAGTATTATTATAATTCAATCATTTTGGAGATAACTAATAAATTAATAATATTGTCGTTGTTCGATAAGCGCTTTTGCACAAAAGCGGTTTATCGAAAACGTAACAAAACCTCTTATATTCTGGACATTTTTGTGGGGAAAAATAGTTACATATATTGTAATAATATATTTAATATGAACGTTTCTTGAATTGTATATGAAATCATAATTTTAAAGCACAGAGCCATGTTTAATTAAGAAAACACACGCCCATACTGAAAGTTCCAATCAGTTTTAAATTGAATAATTAATTTACAATACGAATATATGGAATGAGAAACTGTTTAATCTTCGAAAATCCACGCTGTAATGAGTCTCCTGTAAATGCCAGACTGAAACTTGGTGGTATATTTGCAAAATTTTCAATATATGACAGAGACATGTTATTCATATTCGACATTTTCATATATAATCGCAGATCGAAGGCTAAATCAAACCCCTGAACACACTTATTATCCGAGAGAGGTTGTTCTGACAAAAGATTCTTACCCCATCTCTTATGTTCAATATTAATCCCACCGCAAGACGCAATTTCATTATCATTTTATAGGACCCGTAGAGAAAATTTTCAAATACCAGCTCCGAGTATAGCAATTAATTAATTAATTAATCTGACGACCGACCGTCCGCAAATATTCTATAAAGTATCTGATAAAAACTTTATTGCTTCGACATTGCCTGTCGACGATATTGCATTTTTGTTTCTAGACCTAATATCTATCAAAACTAGTACGAGTGTCTTAAATCATGATAAAATCATATCATTGAATTACTGGGAATCCCTTTATACAGGTTTTTACTCCATTTTCGCTTTATTTCATTTCAATTTAAACCGTTCTCATTTCACTTTACCCTTTGTAAAGTTCCCATCACACAATGGTTTTGGATCGATTACATATTAAATGAAATATTTAGCTTGATCAATAGAAAAATAATATCGAGACAAACTACAAAACACTCACATATGAATTTGTCAAAATGGCCAATTAATTATTAAAGCAACAAATAATATTATATTTTATTTGTTAGCCAATTATCTACATTAGGGATTATTGACCTAAGATATAACTCGATCTGATACTGATACTATTTTATAATTGTAAAATATTCTATCCAATATCTTTGTTCCGTGGAAATTCTCAATAAAAGGTTCAATTTAAATCAGATGAAATTGAAGTTAAAATTAAAATAAAATGTAAATAAACCGGATTACAAAAAATATTTATTTTATTTGTTACTTTTACTTTAATTGTGAATAAAACAATAACTAACAAATTGCAATATTTAACTAACAAATTTAATTTTTAAATTGTATGATATAGTATCTTGAAAGCAACGGCCATTTTTATTAATAAATAATGACAGCGGCTTATTATTTTTACAGGAAGAAAGATATACTTATTTCTCAATGTTGACTCATTGTGTAAATGTGAAATTAATTAATCAATTTATAGTGAAAAGTTAAGGGGATAAAATAATCGAAATATTTACTAGAAATTTAAATAATTATTCGATATGCTGTAAAATTATTTCAATGACAAGTTCACTTTTTATGTATTCTATAAAAAAATCTACTGGTAAACAATATAATTCTAATTCAAACAACTAGTTTTTAGAATATTCATTTTAAATTTATTCTGTAAAAACGTATTTTAAGTATATTTGGTGAAACTTATTTTAATTTGAGGTTTCCCTGTTTAATAATTGCTTCATACGCCACTTTATAACTATCTACAATATTATAAATTGCAAACTATCCCAGTTTATTACGGGTATTCTCTATTTACTTATATTATTATTATAAGGACTATTTTTTATCAAACAACATTCGAAGCCAGTTCTTCTAATATTTTATAAGTGCTAATAGTGTATAGTTTAAAAAAAACTTAGTACAAGTTTTGAGCGCTTCTGAGAAGGAATCTAGTTTGAAAACAAAACTGAATTCGAGATATTCAGGACAGGAAACAATCGGAGTTGTTCAGAAAACACTAGTAAGTGAAAGAGGGTTTCACAATGGCTCTAAACATTTTTCAAGCGTCGGATTAAAACTTACTCGGTGAAAATCTTGCCGAAGAAATTTTTGCGAATTTGTTTTGGGAGAATCATCCCTAATTACTTTTTCCACGCTTGGGGTGATTTTTTTCTCAGTTCCGTTTCAGCGGATATCCCTCGGGCGAGTCTCGGTATTGTGAATATTTTTCCAATAATTCATTTAACTTTCTCCACTCATTAAAGTCAAAAATACAATGTGCAAATTCAGTGTGTATTGCCTTGATTAACGCCCACGTTCGCTCAAATATTCACACAATTATTTTTTATTGGCAGTTCATTTAGTACGATTATATCCATCCCATATGATGTGATAATAAAAAACAAAACCTAAAATACCGATCAATAAGACATTAATCAAATTGTATTTATCTCGCTCATATGTGGTCATGGGTTCAAATCCTGCTCAAGAAAAATTTATTTTATCAATTATCCTTACTGGGAAATCGACAATAATATTACTAAAATTCTGATCACTCGCCTTTTCTCCAGGTTATCCAGGCTTACCATTATTTCTTGGAGTATTAGATAATACTGAGGTGAAATTAAATGGACAGAGCCGCCCTGTCGGTTACCTGTGTAACTAATAATAGTTAATATCACTGACAAACAGTGAATTTACAAAATTTGTAAAAACCCTCTCAAAAAGCCGTTTATAAATAAATAAATAAATAATGTTATTTTATAATATGTTGTGGGTTTAAAGTTTGAAATTCGCTCTACAAACGCACAAAAATATTATTTTAAAACATAAATTAGTTTATCGTTCTTTTGAACAAAAAAAAAATGTCCAAAAAGATATACAAACTGTATTAAAAAAATACTTTGCTATTAAATATTTTATTTACTTTATTACGATACTATTATATTAAAACTAGTTGTCTTAAGAATTACTGGATTATCTCGGGACTCTTATATATTTATTAATAATTTTATAATTATAAATCGAAACATTTGACGAAATTATACATATTTACAGCATAGATATAAACATAAGATATCGCATGAGCGGGTAATTGCGTGGTTAGTTCAAGTGGATCAAGTGGTCAAAAACATAAGTTACCTGGCAAACATTATACTGTAAACATCTCTCTTCATATCTTCAGTTATATTTCACAGTAAAATGGGTAAATGCATTGTTACTACATGTCATATGGACTCAAACATACACTCAAATACATCTAGGCTCACTTTTTACCAAACACTACTTCTTTAACATGTTTAAAATATTATTGTGTTTTAATCGCCAAAGTATTATCACAGCCACTCTCAGGTATCACTAGAAATGTGTTGAATGAGGGAGACACACTTATGCCTTTATCGAATAGGAGAGAAGAGTGCAACAATACGGGTTTACACGAAATTGCACGATGTGATGTGATATATAATGTTTATATCTATGATTTACATAAATTATTTTCAAAGTCAAATATAATAGATTACATGATATTTATAACTACTTTCATAAATTAGTATTAGAATATAACTCTTTGACTCGGTTAAAGTGTTGTGTCAATATTCTGCAATAACGGGGGTGAGATTTATCTAAATTAAATTTAGCTAGAAACCCTCGTCCATAATAATATAACCGCCTTCTTTGAAGGATGTCACAGCGACCGATAAAGAACCTTTTTGCGGTCCAAAGTTACACTTTCTCAAAGATAAACCCTCTCGCAAAGTTTGCAATGACAAAATGACCAGATTTTGAATCCCGTCCGATTTTGACATTCGACTCGATACCCAATCCGCTTATTAACTTTTCAATTCCGACAGCTGTACGACTTCGGCCTTCTAAAGGTTAATTTTATTTAAATAAATTACCTACACATTAATATTTAGATAAATAATCATTTCAATTTATCAAACGAAGACGTTGTAATCCGTAGAGCCTTCGTAGACAGTGTATTTTTTGTTGAAGAAGAACAATTTTGTATTATAATATCTATGTAGCTATCAAAAGTCAATACCGATCATTATCTTGTAGTAAACCGATTTAAATTTTAACAATGCAAATGTGCTGATACCGAAGTAAGACCAATAACACCAGTTGGATGTAACGTATGGATATTCCAACATTTCTCCATTTGTTATATTATCCTCGAATAACGATGCCAATTAAACTGAGGAGTAAGAAAACCCTCCTTTCACCCGACATCATTATTCGACCGGTTTAAGACTGTCCCAAAAATTTCCCCAATATCTATTTCATTTAATATAAATAGAAAGATTGTTGAAAATTCTGAATAAGCACAATTATGAAATGTAGAACCAATAAATACAATTGTGATAGAATATAATAAAAACTATTTATTTATCAATACCTATTTCATATTATACCATTTTATTACAGGTACTCAATGATACTATCACTTAAACACAGTAAAAGAGACAATAACTGATGTTGTTACGAATAAGAGTGATAAGATAGCAAAATTTAAATTTTTGTTATTTCATTTACATGTAGGTATAAAACATGCCTTTAGTTGAAATTCTTTTAAGGCTTGTATGATAAAGCATAAGAATCACAGAATAAATCAAAATGGCTCTGATTATTTTTTACTGTATTTTTTTAAAAATTAAGTATTAAAGAGAAGACAAAACGGGAACACTATTTACGTCTACAGACCTTGTTGTCAGACTATTGGAGCCATGGTCGCCGAAACGCTTACAACAATAACCAAATTTATATTGGGCGAGGCCTAAAAAGGAAATTTTACGCAGCCGCGTTTTGCCAGTGTTCTCTAATTTGGAGGCCTCACAGTGCAATAATAAAAAAAACATCAAAATGACATATTTGTACCCTTCTGAAAAAAAATATAAATTATTTGTGGTATGCTTAACTTTCCCTAAAAATGTTTTAACTTAAATTAAAAACATGCGATTTTTTTTAATCATTTCACTAATTTTTTAATTTAATTTGCATTTTACCGCTGTAGAGACTAATGACTAAAATCGAGCGAATGGTTAAAAGCTCGTCAAAAGCGATGAGTATATATTTATATATGCAAATAACCATCGACAGTAAAAGGCAGCCGAAAAAGTGACAGTTGTCTATGGATAAGTCAATTGACAGATGCGGTAAACAGGGGTTAGCAAAACATGGATGAAACGTTTGTAGACACAACAGAACATGCAAACGATCATGTGCTATTTTTTCAGGTAAAATGTTTCACATAGTATCTAAAACAGTGTTATTGCGCTTTCGATTCAATACCAAGCTCCGATTGTTAATTTTATTTCATATTACTGTTTATTAATGATTGTTTAATATTTTATAGATGGACAATGGATTACACTCGATATCACTCACTCCATCTCAATTATCCAAACTTAAATTTCCAATATCAGATCATTCAGTTGTCACAGAAAATGAGATATTCATTGAGAATAACATAGAAATACCTGATGTACAATTAATTGACGAAGAACATATAGAAACCATCATTGAACCACCTACCAAATACGTTCGACTGTCAGAACTTAAACCAAAGAAAAAGGGCTTTCAAATATTATCCGAGCAGTTAGAAGATGAGTGGATCAGTAATAAAAATGAATCTTTCAATAATTTAACAAAAGTACTCAATAAAAAAAATCACAGTGATTTTAAATTAACAAAATTGAAACCGTTCAATAAAGTGAACAATGCCAAGCAATATACTCAGACTAGTCATAATTTAACACCGCAAATTGAAATAGCAAGTACCAAAATAAATAGTACTTTAGATTTATGTCCCGAATCAAGAAGTCAAAAACGTTCTATCATCAATGTACCTAATAAGAGAACTAAAAGCACCACAAAGCATTCCAATTCAACAAAAGTGAATCATTTTACTGACTTTGTACCTCTTGCTCCTAAACCACCAAATTTTAAATCATCACATTCCATGTAAGTATTTTTTTACAAACTCTTTTGGCTTCGTTCTATAAAAATAAATGTATTCTTTTTCAGCAGTACCAATAAACCTAAAATCAATGTGGATATGTGTGATGAAAATTTGATATTTAAAGTAAAAAATAACAATGATACTGTTGTTTATGATCCTAATTCAAACAGCAAAATTATTTACAGGTATAATAAATTTTAATATATTTATTTTAAATATGTAAACCATATGTATTTATTATAGAGTTGTGTATCCAGAAGATTTAAATCTGTATAATCCAGATAATCTCAAAAAGAAACCACTCAAACATTACAAGCAAAAAGAAAAACCACCAAATTCTATTGTTGATGCAAAGGTTAAATATATTTTAAGATTCATAATCTAACTAAAAGTAGTGCTCGATTATATTATGATTACTGTTATTTTCAGTCATTATCAACAACAAGGAGTGGCCGTCAAGTGCGACCTCCTAAATATATTTCTACAGAATATGACAAGTTTGATGATTCCCAGTCCATTAAAGATTCTCTTTCTGATTATAATTTTGAATGTATGGCTTTTGAAAGTTCAAATGCACCACCAAAAAAACGTCATGCTTGTTCCGCTTGTCAAAAGGTTCACAATTCAAAAATGAATTATTAATTGTACCTTGAATTGTTAATTTATAAAAATGTGTTTTTTTTCACAGGTATATAATAGTCAAAAAACATTAGCAAGACATCTGTTCACACAACCAGATCATGCAACTACTGAAAAATCAATTAAAATTTTGAAGGATTATAAAAATGTAATTCGAACAGTTAAAAGTGTCCAAACTCAAACAGATGACAATTTTAAAAGTCAAATATCAATTACAAACAATCTGAAGGCTATGGAAACTGTCTCTACACAATCTAGCTGTGAAAAAAAATCTACGTCCAGCTCGAGGCGACGTGACGAGAGAAGTCTATTTGCAAATCTTATCAGAATGCTAGAACACGCTCCGGAAGAAAATAGGATTTTCGTTTTTGTTAGACAACTTACATCATTGGTGATTAAGTTACAAAGACTCTTACCTTGTTTGATGCATAAAGAATCCACCAGCACAAGCTGCACAGTAAATGAAGCTCTCGGCAGGTAAAATTTTCTATATTTCTCACACACTTAGGCTACGCAACCACTTTACACAATATGACTAGTGATTACTGGTATTTTATTCACGAATATCGCCCATAAGAGAGGCGGAAAAAAGATCACGAACGTCAATAAGAGACTGGCACAAACAAGCGATTGTTTTACTCCTTCAATTGTCACTACTGGTCATTTCATATTGAGGAGAGACAAAAAAAATGATGATGATTTTTTAAATATATTATTTTAACTGTCATTTTCATGACAACAATAAAAGTCACAAGTCATGTTGCAAAGATTCCGGGATACCAAAAAAGCCTATATGTGTCATCTTTTATTAAGTACATACATCTTATATTCATAAATTAATTTAATTTTTTTCTTATTTAGACTATTGAGCCTCGATCCAGGAAAATATAAATTAAACATGAATGCAATTAGTTGTGCAAGAATGCCACTAGGAAAATGCAGTCATTCGCTAGCAGTACAAAATCCAACCATAAATAATCAATGGGTTCCTGAACATCCTAATAATCATGTAGTGAGTGAAACTGAAACTCCTGTTGTGCCATTACCTAAATGGAATAGCAATAGCTTATGGGCTGATAATGAGAATAACATTCTTAAAGACGATCCCAAAAATTCTGCTTATCAAATGCCTGAACCGATCAGCTGGGACAATACTGAAAATTCATGGATACAAAAGGCGAATGAAAACACAAATGATAATTCTGCTGAATTTATCAACTCCGATGAAAATTCAATTGATAAATGGACAACGCCAGATCCAAAACCGAAATGGATACCAGTGGGTCCAAGAGAAATAGAAAATGAACCTAAAATTAGAACACCAGAGTGGTTACAAAATGATCCAGATATAATAATAAATACAACAAGTATAAAGGATACAATCAACAATGTTAAAACATGGACGACAAGTATAAAAGAACCCATCCTTAACACTTCAAATCAGCAACCATGGCAAAATCAACCGATTGACAGTTTAACAAGCAACGAATTAGCATCAAATATTGATAAAGACAGTATAGCTTTCCCCTGTGATGAAAAACTTATGCACTCCGGCTTAGTGTTTAATATTAAAGATCGAATCCCATCGAAATTAGATACTTTAAAACCAAAAGCTCCTCAAAAAGTATTACATCCTGAACAAGTCGAGGACTACAACTTTAATAGCAACGAATTTGAAATGCAAATGGATTCAACAAATATAAATTTTACTGGGGATGATTTTGAGTCACTCAAGTATTCCACAGACACATTACCGCCATTTCAAAAAATTGAACAAGGAAAGAATTTACAACTGCCAGTGGAAAATTTCGAAATTATCTCCAGTAGTGATAAATTACACCTCAGTCAAAGTGATGAGAGTTTACTAGAATCATCAAACTTCCCCATTACTTCCGAATCTCTTGACCTGAGTCTCGACAATAGCTGCACTATTTCATCAGTAACTAATAATGTAGAGTCATGCAAAACGGTATCATTGAATAGTGGAAAAGCAGTAAGGTCAACCGACCTTTCTGATGCGGAACTTATTTTACCTATGAGTGATTCCGATTCACTGACAAGAACTGAACCTATATTGTCAGTCGAGGAATCTAGCTTGGATGAAAACAGATTAAACATCTCATCTTCACAGTCTGTTCTCCATTTATTGGATCCGTTGAGTTCAGATTGTTTATCCTTTTCTGATTCAGAATTGAGACCTTCCTCTCAAATGCCTCTTGATTTGCAG
>JAGTTH010005623.1:0-17048 GCA_022606485.1 Agraylea sexmaculata | reverse complement strand
CTTCGTTTATTTTATTAAATTCCATATTAAATAGATCACACCTTGAGTTCTCCCATGTATGCATTGTTCATATAGAATTTGTACTATTTTACTCGATCTATCGTTAATTTAGAATATTTACTCACATTTATTAGTTGAAATATACAGTAGCATTATCATTAATTAGTTCTGCATTATTATAATCCCGTATTCTTCGTTCATTTTAATAAATCCCATATTAAATGTGTACTTATTGTTTGGAAGAATGTTGAGGTCACGGTCGTCATGACAATGAGACAGATTTCTCTTCTCATTCACGGAATTTAATTTAAAGCCACAATTCATACGTTGAATGCGGGAATATACGACATCACAATATTCGATCAATGCGGGAAAGATTTATTTTTATACGACACATTATAAAAAAAATGTATGAGAGAGTTTAACGCGTGGGTAGAAATAAAACCTGAAGTAAAATTATATATATATATATATATATATTTTTTTTTTATATGTTTTTATTTTACACGCATACGCACCGCACGCACACACCCACTATTATATTGAATACGGCCGTCAAAGTCGTATAATAAAATATATTTTTTATTAAAATTAGGAACAGATCCCTCCGAAGCTCCAACGAATTGTAAAGAAATATTACTTTCATAGATAAAAAACACAATTTGTAAAGCAGTAAAATTCATATTAAAAAAATTGTAAGGTTCGTTTTATAAACATGTAGAGTAAATGTCACGCTTGCTCAGAGTTACTCCACAAATATATGTATGTGTTTGACATTTACTGTACACATTTGTGTGAAATAATTAATATAAAAAATCAATGTATAAGCAATATATATATATATATATATATATATATATATATATATATATATATATATATATATATATATATACTCTCTCTTTCTCTCTTCATATATGCTCATATATATATATATAACATATATATATATGTATATATATATATATATATATATATATATATATATATATTTGCACCGTCATCTTATTTTGTACGGAAACTTTCTCCACGTTCTTCATAATGTTGTGTAACTCGTGTGTCATTGGTATGGGATGAGCCTCTATAATCCGGCAATTGGTCACTATCTATAATCCGGCATTGCGTAACCTCTATAATCCGGCACGCTTGTAAACATCGTGTGAAGAAAGCAAGACGAATTTGAATTTATTATTACGCGAGCAATTAACAATAGAAAATATACATTATTTTTTTAATGTCATTGTCACGGCCATTGGATTGCTTTTGAATAATTTATATCAAGATGGTGGACCAGACAGACGAGTCTGAGTTTTGTAATTAACTAGTGTTGCCTCTATCATACTCATCTGCTTGATCTGCCATATCTTGATATTTATCTTTTGATATCGATATGACAGAGGTAATACTAATTGTCTCACTCAGTCTCGTCTGATTGGGCCGACATCTTATATATAATATCCGCCGAATTGTTTTAAAAAATAAAAATAAACACAATTTCGGAAGGAAGTCTTCCGAAAAAATCAGACAATCCGAAATAATTAAATATAATAATATTTTTTCTTGTACATATATTAAAATAAATATTATGAAATTGTGTTTGATTTTCCCGCATTCATAGTTTTTTTTTATATTAGTTCTAATGAGGGAATATATTTTTTATATTTAAAATGTGGTTTATTTCCCCGCATTCATCGTTTTTGTATACAAATATGTAATAAATATTCTCATATAAATGTCAATTATTATCACACATTGCTTTATTAATTCGTAATAATTTAAATAGCTAGTCAAACCCGCATTGATCGTTAGTTATGAATTATAACAAGAATAATAAGGAATGTGTTCGTGTTAATAGATATCGTGTTTTTAGAGACTCTTCATAAAAATAATACGCTTAATCGCTTTTACTTTCTACAATTGCACGGATATTCTGCTGAATTTATTATGTATATTATATTACTTTTAATAATTTTAAGGGGTTTTATTGGAAAAATATTTTAAATTTATTACCAGTTAGTGTCAATCAATTTTTTTTTAGCTTTTTATAATAATCTGTTGTAATTTTACATTAATCCGAAATAATAATTGTTGTAGTTTTAAACTATGTAATTATTATTATTTTTTAATTAATTAACTTATTGTAGTGGCAACCTAATTTCTTTCAGCTTATAATAATAAGCTGCTGTCATTGCATTTTAATGGGAAATTAAATTTTATTTTTGCATTTTTTAAATATATTTGCTGTTAAAAAGTATTGAACAAGTGACATTTTTGTACAAATAAAAAATTAATTATTTTAAGAGTGACATCCATATTTATTTATGCTAGTAATAATAAGCTGCTGTCATTATATATTAATCCGAAATAATACACTCAATTTGTTTAAATACATCCTTTATACACACATATTTCAGGTAATAATAATGAGAATTTTATTGTTTAAGCTTTTGAATATTAAAAAAATATATTCTCAATTTGTTTAAGGACACCCTGTATATATTTATGAAAAAAAGCCACTTGTAGGAACTTGCACTTGGACAAACGACATTTTTCAATAATAAATTAAATAAATATTTTAACACTTTGGCTTATGGCAAAGAACAATAAAGAATTTTGAGTAATGTTTACAAAAGTCATTTTACGGAAAAAGGGCGAATCTCATTATCTGCCTATATTCCATCCAATTTCAATCGGCATAGTGTGTGTAAAATTTGATCTTTAATATGGTAAACGATTTGTAATTGGGGAAATATATGATGTAGTATTTATTGTCTATGGTAATGATCGATAGAGAATTTTTGGGTATATTTACAATAGTCATTTGGAAAAAGGGCGTATAGGGACGTTAAAACGACATTACTTTCACACGAACCTAATAAATATTTGACACAAAAATTAATTTTAAAAAAAACAGACATTCTTTCTGATATACCTAATAAACATCGTCAAGACATAAATAAAATAAATTATTATAAAAATTAATAGTGCACACTTTTGCCAGAATATTGAGTTATTATTTATAAAAGTAAAGTTACGAAAAAGGGCGTATCTGAATATCCGCCTTTATATCATCCAACCCTTGATAGTAAAAAATCTATTTAAATAATTGGCATTGTTAAAAAAAAATTATGAGTTTGTTTACAAAAGTCATTTTACGGAAAATTCCACCCAACTCATAAATTGTGTTACCCATATTTTTTTTAGCTAATAATAATAAGCTGCTGTCAGGCCACTCGTAAGAACTGGCACTTGGACAAACGACATTTTTTTCATAAATGAATTTCCTACGTTGCATTGAACGTTCAATTAGTGTTTAAAACGCAACCTCGATTATCCGCGAACTTGACTGAATTCGATCATCCGTTAAATTATAATTTTATTTTTACATTTTTTGTTTTGCACGCGAGTGAAAGTAGAAACAAATTGAAAATACACATAAAGTGTCGTTTACACCGTTTGCTTAAAAAATATCGATTACTTAACTGCGGACAGACTTAACCTCGATTCACGAATGAATCAGCCAAAATTCCCAGAGCCCATTAACCCGAATCACACGCAGTTAAATACATACATACATAGTTGTGTCATATATATATACATGCGGGTTTTCCGGTGGCAAAATACCGGATTCGTCGTTGCATAATATAAAAGCGATCGCGCATGACAGAACTTTAGCCTAAGGAAGCGGATAACTTTGACTTCCTGCTGACCGGCGGATATAATTACAGTTAAATATATTTATTAATTAATTATATAAATATTGGGTTAAGCGGCCTTTGCTTCAAGACGTGCCGCAAACAATCCAGATGAGATCCATTGTTGCAAACACAATGGAACATTTTACGTGCTTTACGTGGAAAGTGTGCAATTTTACTATTTAAAAATATATAATTAATCAATGCCAATTTGATAAACACACGCCAGATATAATATGAACTGAGCGGAATAAGGGCGTATGCTGAAATTGTCAATTTGGAGATAATCCTCAATATGGATAAACACAGTTAGATATTATAACTTGTCAAACTTACCACAAGTGGCTGTGATTTTATGATGAAATATTTATTGTCTATGCCAAAAAAAGGCGGATAAAGAAAGATACGCCCTTATTTCAATTCATGGAATGAAACACACCATTGCAAAATCACCAAAAAATCAAGAGAGCTTTTCGATTAATAATAGAATATGTACTATTATTTATTTCTTTATACTTGTAGAGCTTGTCAAAATTACCGCAAGTGGCTGTGATTGGGGATTTGTATGAATTTTGAGTATATTTACAAAAAGCATTTTACGGGAAAAGGCGTTTAGAAAGATACGCTTTTATTCAATCCAAGTAAATTTAAATAATTGGCATATTATAAAATTTGATTTATAGTAGTAATTTTATGGACATAAAGCGTATCTCATTATCCGCCCATATTCCATCCAATCTCAATTAGCATAGTATGTATAAAATTTGACTTTACAATTTTGTATATATTTATTTAGAAAAGTTATTTTATAAAATACCTAATAGCGTATACCGCTATCCGTCCTTATTCCATCCAACTTATAAATTGTATTTTTTTGCCCAGATTTAATAAGAGATTAAAACGACATTACTTTTATACAAACCTAATAAATATTTCATACAAAAATTAATTAATAAAAAAACAGACATTATTTTCTGACACACCTAATAAACATCGTCAAACCACAAATAAAATAAATAATTATAAAAAATGATTTTTTTGCCAAAACATAGAGTTAATATTTACAAAATGTAATTTTACAGAAAAAGGACGTATTGCATTATCCGCCCTTATTCTATCCAACCCTCAATAATAACAATATATATATATATATCTATATATATATATTTTATTTATATATTTATAAGTTATTTAATGAAATAATGGCGTATGTCGATATCCGCCCTTATTCGATCCAACACTTCAATTATAAAAAAAACAATTGAATAATCGACAAAGTATGTATAAAAAAAGACGTACTGCACTATCCGCCCTTATTCCATCCAACCGTTCAATTATAAAATTTGACTATCAGTTAATAATTTCTTAATAATATTTTTTAATAATTTGGATTTATTAATACATAATAATAAAAATTTGCGCTGTACCTACTTTAAACAATTCATTTTATATGAAAAAAATTATGATAATAAAAATTTATTAAGCATATAATAAATATTTTTTGTAATATAAAAAATGCTTGATATAATTTTTAAATCAATTAAAATTGTCGGGTGATCATATAATATTAAAAAATAATAAACATTTTATTTTATTTTATATTGATAAAAAATATGTTATATTTTTTTATATACACACAATTAAATAAAATAATAATATTTTTTAATAAGTCTGTGTATCGAAGAAAACTAATAATAAAAGTTAGAAAATGTATAGAAAGTATTGACGGTGAGAATATTATTGCCGCGACCGTCGCGATAAAAAGGCCTCACAATCAATATTTATACGGATTTAATTAATTTATTCAATTATATTTACAATTGTCGATAATGATAGATTGATAAGTTCTGCTCGGACAAGTCCGGTCACTTTTGGTTTCGCCTCAATATTAATGAAAGTGAAGTGCAACAACACACGCATGCGCATTGCACTGTACACTAACATAACCGTATCGGGACGTAGAAAAAAAAACTGGAAATAGTGCATTTAAACTCCAGGAAATATTGAACTGTGTTTGTCGCCCAGAGTCTGGATGAAAGCAGAGCGGAAAACTAGAATTACTGGACGTGAAGAAATTCAATTCAGAAAGTTTAACGACATCGGTCAAAATGAAAAAAAAAACCACTATAATTACTCTATTTATTTTTCGCATCTTTTTATTTTTGATGATTTTTATCGAAATTAGAAATATAATTTGGATTAAACAGTATGATTCCAAAATGCAATAGAACGTGAAATCCGTTCGCGGCAAACTGTCAATGTGTAAAAATAAATAAATATATGAAACTACTATGCGCGCGCAGTTGGACGAAAAATCAATTATAATACGTTTTTATGATAAATACGGACGTAGTCATGGCATTAGATTTTACTATCTGTAATAACGTGAAGGCGAAAACAATAGTAAAAGATTTTTTTTAACTCCATAAAGTGAATATTGGTTAGTTAAATATTTCACGTATTAAATATTTGTTTCTCATGTTTGTAGATCAAATTTTAATGTTTAATATATTTGCCGCAAACGGCTATGATTGTTTAGCATAATGGGAATTATTAAATAAGATGATAAACTTAAAGTAGAAATAATTTTGAATCTCTCAATAGGCTGACCGATATTAGAACAAGATGGATGGATGATAAATATCAAGGTGGCGTACCAAGCAGACAAGTCTGGGTGAGACAATTAGTGTTGTCAAGCTGCTAATAAATCGATTTGGGTAGCGATTTTAGAATCAACTGCTTGTGTCAAATTATCGGCCTTTTAATATCGATGGTGTCAGTTAGTCACATTTACACTATATAATATTTTGCGTCAAATTGTCACCAATTACCAAGTATGTATAAATATCAAGATGGCGGAATAAGCAGACGAGTCTGAGTGAGACAATTAGTGCTGTCAATATCATCTGCTTGGTCCACCATCTTGATATTTATACAATGTATGCTTGTATGGCTTGCTAATAATTTGGTTTTGACCGCGATTTTGGAATCAAATGTTTCTGTCAAATACGCAGTAGTGGATGTTGTGTCTAATTAATACGGCCTTTTAATATCGGTGGTGT
The DNA here is from genome assembly GCA_022606485.1 of Agraylea sexmaculata. Lineage (NCBI taxonomy): Eukaryota > Metazoa > Arthropoda > Insecta > Trichoptera > Hydroptilidae > Agraylea > Agraylea sexmaculata. Next base: position 10,291 of record JAGTTH010005623.1, on the reverse strand, counting down.
CGGTTAGCCATATTTATACAATAATATCCGCTTGTTGAATATTTTGCGTCAAATTATCACAAATCTATAGGTATGTATAAATGTCGAGATGGCGGAATAAGCAGACTAGTCTGAGTGAGATAATTTCATCTGCTTGGTCCGACATCTTGATAATTATAATTTTTGGTTGATTCGTTATATTAATATAAAAATTAGGCGTGAAATCATACGATACACTTTTTCTCGAGAAAATGTCAAGAGTGAAAGTTAAATAATAATAATAATAATAATAATAATATGTATTTATTACCTTTGTGTGTTTAATGGTGCGACAGTCCGCTATAATAATTGTTATTAATTAATTAATGTTATTAATTAATTAATATCACGCGCACAACCTTCACCTGCGACGCGCGCATCAACACTGAACTAGAGAGAGTGATCTTGAGAGGGAGGAGAGGGGAGCAGTGTTGCCATCCCTCTCTCCCTCTCACATAACACATTCACCCGTCTCTCTCTGGCCGTGACATTGTAGCTGCATTCACCCGTAATAAGAAAGTGGAGTTAGGGTTGTGCCAAGTCTACTAATTAATTAATTAATTAATTAATAATATGTTTAATCGCGTGTAGGCTTTTATTCAGACGGTACGAATTGTTACCGATCAATTTCACTCAATATAATCAAACGGTGAAATGAAACAATGCATTTTTAAAACATAAATATTTCCGACATTAAATCGACGGCTCATTAACACAAAGACTTATCTACAAATTGACAAAAAATATATTCGAGGAATCGGTTTTAACACTCATTTATCGTTTAATGTGTATTTTCCGTATCACCGAAATATATTTATCATCCACTTTTACGGCCTTCCAATATATCTATAGTATTATATACAATTTAAAATTCAAGATAGCGAACCAAGTAGTCGAGTCTGATTAAGACTACACTAATTGTTTAAGCGTGCTAAATAAATTCTGAAAGAGTTGTACATTCATTACTGTTGTTCGTCTCTCTTGATATTTAAATTCTATTGAATATTTTAGATTTATTATAAATCCGGATGAGTTCTTGATAAATATCAAGATGGCGGACCAAGTAGACGAATCTGATTAAGACTACACTAATTGTTTAAGCGTGCTAAATAAATTCTGAAAGAGTTGTACATTCATTACTGTTGTTCGTCTCTCTTGATATTTAAATTGTATTGAATATTACAGATTTATTATAAATCCGGATGAGTGCTTGATAAATATCAAGATGGAGGGCCAAGCAGACGAGTCTCATTAAGACAACACTAATTGTTTAAGCGTGCCAAATAAATTTTGAAAGAGTTGTACATTAATTATATTTGGTATAATTTAATATATTTGGTATAAAAAAATAAAATTATTAATTAATATAAAATGATAAATAAATAAATAGCTGCCTTGTATATGGCAACACTAATACATATATTTATTTATGGTTTTCATGTTATATAATATTTTATTTTTTATCGTGGCCGATTGTATTTTAAAAGAGCGACGGTAAATATTATTTAAGACTTTCTCCACAACGTACAATATGAATAATTCATACAGAAATGTTATTACGCATTGTGTTACGGCCGCTCTACTATTATATTGTATACTATTATATTAATATTGAACCATACATACATAGCATGGTTGTCCAGTAATAAAGCTTAAAATATTTTAAGGCAATCAAGAGGCATTCATATTCAAATCCACAGCATATAGTTAATAAATCCATTGGTTGTAAGTGTGTATACATTTCGGCGGTAATAAAAGCAATGAGCGAGTTACAATACATTTATTTGATTTAATCATTATTTCAAACATAACATAGTTCATCTACGCAACATTTTCAAAGCTAACCTAATCACTAATTAAACAGGGAAGTGCATTGACGTCACATAAATTGGGGTGACAATTTTTTTAACAATAATCTTATTGCATCGCAGTCGGTAATTGGTGTAAACATTTCGCCGGGCCATGGCTAAAATATTCTGGAGACTATAATATATTTTATTTATAATCGTGTTGAATTTTAATACAAGCATTTAAAATTAAATATTTTTTAACATAATATGGTCACCCCATTTTCTTCAGTGCACTTCCAACACCAGCAATATTAGACAACAGGATGATAAAGATGGTGGACCATGCAGAAGAAACAATCAGACTCGTATGCTTGGTCCATCATCTATATATATATATATATATATATATATATATATATATATATATATATATATATATACTATATATATATATATATATATATATATATATATATATATATATATATATATATATATATATATATATATATATATATATATATATATATATATATATATATATATATATTCTTAAAATACTTATTATTTTTCCACTAATAGTTACAAATAATTGCGGCAAACAATATACAAAAATATTTAATACTAATTAAAACAATTATGAATGTTTATAACTTTAACTAAATTTAGCACCAAAGCTATTTTATATTAATTGTAATAATTATAAATGTGTGTTTTTTGAATACTGACATCCGACAATTTGACATTTCTCCATTGTTCTGTAGAAAATGGCGGCTGAAGAAGGAGAAACCTCGATTGTTATTTTGTGGGAACTCATTGTCGGCTTTTTTTCCTGCACTGCGAAAACTCTTATTCTCAATTAAATACGCTTTTTATGTATTGTAGACCTTATACTATATTAATAATTATAAAAGAACAACGCGTGAAATTGGTGACCCCGACGTGATTTCATGTATGACCGCTGCATTTAAGCCAAATATTAAATAAGCGGATATTATATTATAAATGTGACTAACCGATATTTAAAGGCCGGACCACTAACGATCATAACGACGTATTTAGCAGACACAACAAAGGTAATACATATTATTATTATTAATTAACTTTCACTCTTGAGAATTTGTTGAAAAAAAGTGCATCGTATGATTTCACGCCTAATTTTGATATTAATCAACAAGGATAGCATCAAGATGGCGGACCAAGCAGATGAAATTGTCTCACTCAGACTCGTCTGCTTGGTCCTCCATCTCGATATTTATACATTGTACTTACAAATTAGTGACAATTTGACCCAAAATATTCAATAAGCGTATATTATAGTGTAAATGTGAATAACCGACACCACCGATATAAGAAGGCCGTCCATTAATGATCATAACGACGTATTTAGCAGACACAACATCCACTACTGCGTATTTGACAGAAGCAGTTGATTTTAAAATCGCGGCCTAAACCAATTTATTAGCAGAACGTACTACTGGTTGTATAAATATCAAGATTGCGAACCAAGCAGATGAGATTGACAACACTAATTGTCTTACTCAGACTCGTCTACTTGGTCCGCCATCTTGATATTTATACAAACAGTTGTCTGGCATTCGTTGATGTCATAGTTAAGAAAAAAATTATATATTTATATTGCATAGGAGATAAACATTAATAAAACAGAACCATTTACCAACAGAGAGGCTCTGTCCTATTTAATAATAATATTAATAATCGCCGAAATATTCAAGTTACAATGCAGGAAGTCAGAGTAAACGTGGATTGAAGCGACTGATCAAATATTTTTATTTATTCAAGCGGGATATGAACCCATAACTGCATATTACAATTTTTAAATTGATTTGATCTATTATTATGACCGATAGATCGTCTTGATCCAGGTTTACTCTAATTTCCCGGATTGTAAGGTAAATACTGTTATGATTATTAGTCTGTGTAACTAGTAATAGTTAAGATCACCGACAGACAATTAATTAACACATTGTTATGTCTAAAAAAACATTTCAAATGCCAAAAATAACTTGTTTTTAATTGAACTAAAAATTTTTTAAATGTCAATTTTCCAAAAGTCCATCAAAAAGTTAAATTTCTCAAGTACAATTAAAAACGGCCATAGTACATATCGCCTGCTCCAGCGTATAATATCGCAAGTCCTAAAAAATCTGTATGCTCTTAAGTCTTTATGGAACTGAGCCACATATTCAATCTGGTCACGTGTCACTCGGTTTAATTATTATTTATAAAATATATCAGTTTACGATTAACTACCTTCTATTGACAGAGACATGAAATGTGTTATAGATAATGGATGAATCTACATTAGTTGCCGGTTAAATAGGACTATTTTACTATTAAAAAGTCCCATTTAATAGGTTAAATAATGATTTAAAATCAACATTTTTTTGACGTTTCATACATGCAATATGTGGCTCAGTTCCATAAATACTTAAGAGTACACTGATTTTTTTTGCACTTACGATATTATACGCTGAAGCAGGCGATATATACGTTTTACTGTGTGTCTGTATTGTCTTATTGGGCGTTACTTTTTCTGAATATATGTGTATATATATATATATATTTATATATATATATATATATATACTAACATATATATATGCTATATATATATATATATTTATATATATATATATATATATATATATATATATATAACAACTGCTATATATATATATATATATATATTAAATTTAATAACAGATCCCTCCGAAGCTCCAACGAATTGTAAAGAAATATTATTTTCATAGATAAATTTGTAAAGCAGTAAAATTCATATTAAAAAAATTGTAAGGTTCGTTTTATAAACATGTAGAGTAAATGTATATTTATAATATATATTTATAATATATATTTATAATAAATAGTATTAAGCGTTAGGCGTACTGTAATGGCAAATTGGTGACCCCGACGTGATAATGTGCTTAAATATAATTTAACTTGCAGACGGTTTACACTTAGTTTAGTTATAATGTGCGATGCCTTGCTACACATAAATAACATCTACGGCTCTAATTAGTTATTGGTCATACACAGCAGCGTATAGTTATAATGATTAGTAAGCGGCTAAGTTATTCTTTGTTTCCGGTGACTTGTCCCTTGTAATGGAGACACTTCTTGCATATGTCGTCCACTCGCTTGCGGATCGGGGAACTCTTGGGCGTGGGTTCATCTCCCGTGAATGAAGCCTCGCTGAATTGTTGCAAGAAGCGCTTAATGTACCCGCCTGACTTGTTGGCCGGGATCTCCTCTTCGGAGGGCCGTGGCTCTTCGGCCTTTTTGAATTGAAAGCCCGCCGCCATGGACGTGTTGTCCATCGAACGGGACCTGTAATGTCTGGACGGGACGTTCAGCTGATTGGGATCGTTGTTTGCATCTTCCTGGACCGAGTGATCCTGAGACGAGTTCATTGAAGACGTCTTATCTCCAGGACTGGAACCTTAAAATATCATAAACATTAATTAAGTGTCATACATTCACTAACACACACTATACTCCGGACGTTCTAACATTGTGTTTCGAAAAAATCAACAGCGCAACTCTCGCTTTCACAGTACAGTCGGTGAAAATAATGCAAATCTTTTATTAAATAATATATATAGTTGTCTACGGTGTGTGTACGGGTCTTATAACATATATATTCATTAAAAAACATACCCGGTACGACTATTAATCACTGAGAATATTTTTATTTATTTATTTTCTGCGCGCGTCCATACTAATATACTAATGTCTCTTTCCCACTTATTTATTGTCTTTATATCGTTTCGTTGAATTAATATACAGAAAAGACATAGGTATAAATATTATAATATTTGTTAGACTTTGGCACATCACTCACATTTATCAAAATATTAACAAAATCGCTTATATACCCAAACAAATGCAATGCGTGTAAACAATGTTTGTAGATTAAATTTCAAATTGTATGGCAAGTTTTCTTGAAGGGGTTTTAGGTTAGGTTAGGTTAGGTTAGTAGTTAACCTAACCTAACCTAACCCCCACTCTCTTTGAAACTACTATTCGCGGCAGACTGTTAATCGGTTGCATTATATAAAAACTATTCTTCTGATGAATTTGCATTTAATTTGACATTGTGAATGAATTTCACATAGTTTATTAAAATATATGGAGGGGGAAGATGACAAAATAATTGTTTGACATTGGCACATCACCATAACCACTATATATATACTCTAATAAATAAAGTTCGGGATTATCATCCCGAATTATTTTAACCTGATATTGCAGTAGTCAAAATATTACTGTAGATGTAACTAACCTCCAGATGTGCCGACTTGGTCCTCCCTCTCGTCTTCCTTCATGAGCGGTAACTCGACTTGCGCAGCAGAGGCCAGCATTCCTTGCACCATGTCCATGCAAGAATCTAAAGAGAACTGTTTACCTGAAGTCATCATGCCTCTGATTCTGCGCCTCATAGCTACAAGTCAAGTCATTAATTACACTACATATAACCCGTGGTTATATTGATTAAATTACCGGGACTGTCCTTGGGTTCTATTTGCAAAGAGCTGAACTTGGTCAAGATGGCGCCGTAGTCTCTGATCGCCACGAAACTTCCATCGACAATCTTAGGACTCATAGGACTGTTGGCTAACAAGAGACTAGTTCCAAACGCGGAGTTTAACTCGCGAGTCTCTGAAAATAGATAATCATCAAAAATTACAATACAATTTGAAATCGGATGGACCGAGCAGATGAGTTTAACAGAGGCAATCTCATCTACTAGGTCCGCCATATTGACATTTATACACGGCATTTTCTCATCGGACAGTCTCAAAATTATGCCAATAACGGTTATTATTAATGAGCGAGTATATGATGTTAGTATCGTATGGCAACACTGTCGATTTAATACGGTTATATATGCATATAATACCATATTTTAGACACGCTTAGAGGTGAATTTATTAACCGCAAACGGCTGCGATTGAACATTTATATTATTAGTCTACAAATATGAGTGATTGCATCCGTTACCGCTGATAATAATGCCAGACAACTCGATGTTTACATATCAAGATGGCGGACCGAGCAGATGAGTTTGACAGAGGCAACACTTATTGTCTCATCTACTAGGTCCGCCATATTGATATTTATACACGGCATTCTCATCGGGCAGTCTCAAAATTATGCCAATAACGGTTATTATTAATGAGTGAGTATATGATGTTAGTATCGTATGGCAACACTGTCCATTTAATACGATTATATACACACGCGTAGAGGCTAATTTTATTACCGCAAACGTTTGCGATTGGTCATTCATATAATTAGTCTACAAACATGAGTGAGTTTAACTTGCGAGTCTCTGAAAAAAATTACAAAACAATTTGAAATTTGTGGACCAACGGACAAGTGGATGATGAATATCAAGATGGCGGACCGAACAGATGCGTTTGAAAACATAAATTGTCTCGTTCAGACTCATCTGCTTGTTCCACCATATTGATGTTTATGCATGATAGCATTTTAATGGTAATAACAGTATTATTTAGTGAGTATATGATGTTAGTAACGTATGGCAACACTCTCCGTTCAATATAATGAATAGAGATAGTTATTTCTGTAGATATCAATTACCGCAAATGGCTGCGATTGGTCATTTATATAGTTTTGCTGTAAACTTTGACATTAAGTACACAAATATGAGTGAGTGAGCTGATAATAATGCCAAACAACTGGATGTTTAATATAAAGATGGCGGATCTAGCAGACGAGTCTTAGCATTGCCTCCGTCAAACTCATCTGCTTGGTCCGCCATCTTGATATTTGTCATCCACTTGTCCGATCTTCTAATATCGGTGGTGTTCAATTAAAGATATGTTGTACAATATAGTCTCGATAATCGAACACTTTAATCCGAACAGTTTGCGGTCTTAAATGTGTCGGATTATCGAGACTTTGCTGTATTTTAATGAATACCTTTTAAAGAGACTTTATTCTTCTTGTGCGGCTGCAGATTTCCGTCTTCCGAACCGAATTCTTCCACTAATATATTTTTGGCCATTGTTTTAATTTCAGCCCAATCCTCTGCAATTATAAATAATCATTTATCACTAATAATGTTTATGGCTGTTGGTCATATATTATGCAATAATACATATCAACCAAGTATTAATATGGCCAATTTTGTAAATATTTTGATTGTGACATTTACACTACACGCTCAAAAGGCAACACGATCATAATTTTTTGGAAAAAAAAATATTTTCAATATATATAAAATATTTTAGCTTCAATTAAAAACACGTTGTATACATAATGGATTAATAATAAAAAATAATAATTGTGTTTTGGACGATACCACCGATATATCAGTGGGCCATACAACTGCATGTATAAATATAAAGATGGCGGACCATGTAAACGAGTCTGAATGTTGCCTTTGTCAAACTCATCGCTGTTAAAAAATATATATAATTTTAAATGCTTGTATGAAAATTTAACATTCTCATTACAACAGCTCATTTACAGAATGTGTGAGCCATGGACCGCCGAAATGTTAACATCAATATACCAATACAAACTGAAGATGGCGGACCATGTAGACGAGTCTGAATGTTGCCTCTGTCAAACTCATCGCTGTTAAAAAATATTTATAATATTAAATGCTTGTATGAAAATTTAACATTCTCATTACAACAGCTCATTTACAGAATGTTTGAGCCATGGATCGCCGAAATGTTTACATCAATATACCAAAACAAACTGAAGATGGCGGACCATGTAGACGAGTCTGAATGTTGCCTCTGTCAAACTCATCGCTGTTAAAAAATATTTATAATATTAAATGCTTGTATGAAAATTTAACATTCTCATTACAACAGCTCATTTACAGAATGTTTGAGCCATGGACCGCCGAAATGTTAACATCAATATACCAATACAAACTGAAGATGGCGGACCATGTAGACGAGTCTGAATGTTGCCTCTGTCAAACTAATCGCTGTTAAAAAATATTTATAATTTTAAATGCTTGTATGAAAATTTAACATTCTCATTACAACAGCTCATTTACACAATGTTTGAGCCATGGACCGCCGAAATGTTTACAGCAATATACCAATACAAATTTTTGAGCCGTGGCCGAATAAAAAATTTAAAAAAAAACAGCAGAATCTCAAACTTGGCCGCCGCGAGCCTTGGAATCAGCCGCTTCCGAGTGTTGTGTCTGTTAAATACTTAGTGAAATACCTGTAATATGATCGTTGGTGGTCTTGGCCGATGTTACAGTGAATCTTATGACATATTTGGACTTGAGACAAGCTGGTACACAATGTAGTTTCCCTCTGGCATTCAATAACTTGAGTAATCTCTCAGTGAGTTCATTGGCTCCTTTGAGACGGAATACAACCATTCCTAAATGTCTTGCCGCTGGTATTTCAAACCGTGGATCTGCAAGCACTAAAGCCTCAAACTTCTTAGCCAACCTGACACCCTGTAATCAACAGACATTACTAACTATTTAACTAATAGACTAACTGTAGTTATAACCTCTCTTATGTGCTTCTGAAGGCCTGTGACTCCGTAGTTTCTGATAACAAACCATAGCTTGAGCGCGCGGAATCGTTTGCTCAATGGGATTTGCCAATGCTGAAAATAAATCTCGATAAATTATTATCTTAAAACAATATATAGATCCTCATCTACATTTCTGCATATTTATTTGATCATATATCTCGATGTTTTAATAATAATCGAGATAAATAGTACAAATTCTATATGAAAACTTGTATAAATGTTACAATACAAGTCAATCAATAAAAATACATTTTAATATTATTAAATTTGTATATCTCGACAAATAACTAACATTAAATAATGTGTAAATCCTCATCTATATTTTTACATATTTATTTGATCATATATCTTGATATTATAGTTAAAATAGTGCGAATTCTATATAAATGTTACCATACAAGTCAATCACTGAAAATACATTTTAATATTATTAAATTTGTATATCTCGAAAAATAACAAACATAAAATAATTTGTAATTCCTCATCTATATTAATATATTTATTTTATCATATATCTCGATATTTTGCTAATAATCGAGATAAATAGTGCGATTTTTATATGAAAACTTGCATTAATGTTACCATACAAGTCAATCATTATAAATACATTTTAATATTATTAAATTTATATATCTCGCTAAATATTTATCTTATAATAATACTTAAATCCTCATCTATATTTCTACATATTTATTTCGATATTTTAGTGGTAATCGAGATAAATAGTATGAATTCTATATGAAAACTTGCATAAATGTGACCATACAAGTCAATCATTAAAAATACATTTTAATATTATTAAATTTGTATATCTCGCTAAATATTTATCTTATAATAGTATTTAAATCCTCATCTATATTTCTACATATTTATTTGATCATATATTTCGATATTTTATTGGTAATCGAGATAAA
>JAGTTH010005622.1:0-23736 GCA_022606485.1 Agraylea sexmaculata | reverse complement strand
ATATATATATTTAAAAAAATTTATATATGTTATCAATAGTATATTATGATTTATTTACAGCTTTATATAATATTATGTTTTCAACAAGTGAGACTATGTATTTTAATCAGAAATGGTTATGAATAGAGGATATTTAAAAAAAATTCTTTGCCTTAAATTATCAATGAATTATTTAATTGATAGGTCTTCTCTTAATAATAATATTTATTTATGGTCCTCTTTACACAATATGAAAAAACAGCGATATCCTTTACGATTCAAAGTTAGCCTTGTAGCCAAATATCACACCTTTTACTCCAACTCCTTAAAATAATTCAATTCACGCGTATTATATACCTGTAGACAATGAATGCACTTAATGATAATTTATTAGTGGCACAATTGGGCATAATGTAAAGTGTATTTATTGGCTTGTTGAAAGTGGATCAGTGTTTGAAATGGCTGTGTGAAAAGTGCGTTACAGATTCCTGTGTTAAGCTATTGTATTATACTTTATACCGTTTTGCAGACAATGGATATTTTTACATTCCATCTCATCCGATGCATTATACAAATTGCTTCTATCCACTATTATATTATATTATACGAAAAATCTACAGTATACGAAAAAAATCAATGAACAAGTCTACTATTGATGTATCGATTAGGGAATAACAATTCTATCGATTATTAATACAAGAACTTATCTACAAATTAATAAACTGCTCGCAAGAAGAAGAAATGTAATATTAGTAAACGATTGAATATTTCGGTTTAATGAACATTTATTAATATGCTATATAAGCTTTATTAAAATACTGATATTTGAGGGGTTGGGTGGAATAAGGGAAGATAACGCAAAACACCCCTTTTCAATAAAAATGACAAAATTATTTATTGAAAAAAGTGTTATTAAGCGACTGAATATTCTAATAATATAACATTATAAACATATTTTATTAATATGCTATATAATCAGTTTTTATTATAATAAGACTGTGGCATTAAAACAATGTAAAATTGAGGGGTTGGGTGGAATAAGGAAAGATAACGCAATACGCCCCTTTTCGATAAAATTGACAAAATCTATAGATAAGATTTTTTTATTATATGACTGAATATTTTTGTAAAAACGTAAAGGTTTTTTTGATGTGTAATTTTTATTGTATTATAATAAGACTATGACATTATATGTTACCAAATACTAGTCTATCTAGCGATTTCTTAAAATAATGTATAATTGAGGGGGTTGTAGGGGGCAATAATCTCCGTTTTCCGTTTTATAAATAAAAGAAAATTAAAAAGTAAAAAAAACCTTCAGATATCCTGTTATACTAATTTACCTCTTCAAAAACCCAATAGTCCTTCATACGAAAGATTATCTCGATTATATCGAAACTGAAAATTTCAGTATACGCCCTTATTCCATCCAGTCCCTCAATTCATTTTCAATTAATTACGAGCCTAGCAGCTACGTCTCTCATTTATATAACTAAGCATTTCCCATTAGGTTAAGAAATTTGATGGTTAATGGGTTATTAACACAAAAAATTACCTACAAATTTAGTTTACATGGTGAAAAGGAAATTTGAAATTTTAATAAATGAGTGAATATTTTGGTGCATATAACATATTAATAAAATAGTATAGTAAGTTTCACTTAGGTTAAAATTAGTAAAATTAATTGAAATAAAAACCATATTCAAAAAAAATTTAATACGCAATTTTTTTAATGTTAAGTTTGTCAGAACGTTGAAAGCGGCTCTGAGCAATAAATAATATTTTAAAAAATCTAAAATTATTCAAATTCTGTAAACGATTTCCATATTAATAATTTAATGGATCAATACATACAAATACCAGACAAACTGTTACTAGAGAAAGGTGGACTACTTTCTGTAGTTTGAAATGGCAGTATAGTTTGATTGATATGTGTAAAATGTCAAGGCATATCAGGAAATGATAAAATTACCAGTCTGATAAGTTCAAGACACAAATACGGCATTGTAATAGTATTTTCATGCAAATTTAAATATTCACAATTGTAGAATAAAATAGCATTTGACCGCATTTTGTATGTAAGTATCGCATAAAAGTCTACCGTTATTGTCTACGAACAGATAAGAGAGACTTCACGTATGGAAATAATCGTTCAAAAGCCAGATTTAAAGTGTCATAATAAATGTTTTATCATCTGGAATAAATGGTTTTAAAATTTTATAACACGCTTAGCAAATATGATCAATGTGTTAAATTTAGATGGGATATTTCAAGATTTGATTACGATCCTTTTCTAATCTATCTATCCTATCCTATCCTATCTAAAAATAGTTGGCCTTATACCGAAGATTAAATTAATTTGTTTATTTATAGATATTGGACGACAGAAAGACCAAGGACTGGAATATCACATTACCAAGCTATAAAAAGGGGATGTAGAGAAAAAGGTGTTCTATGGGAAGATCCTGATTTTGTAGCTGGACCAAAAGCCTTATACAAACACAAGAAGCCTCCTTTTCAGCCAATCATATGGATGAGACCACATGTAAGTTAATTCATTTTTATATTTATTTAATATTCATATTTTATGATTTAAATGCGTATATCATCGTGTGGATACAATCTTATTGGAGGTCTTTTTATTTCTACATTTATGGATTGAGATAAACCTAAAAGTAATTCAATTCTAGTGAATCAGATAAATCGTATATCGATTGCTGATCAAATTTTTAGATCAATGTGATTGTAGTGATTCGTCTATAGTTTCAATAAATATTATAGTAAAATTGTATTACACACAGTTGATTCAAAACTGGGGGTAAAAATTATTTATAATATTAAAAAAGTCTAGTGACGTAATTTTTTCACACTCTTACTGTGAATTTTTGGGTTATAATTTCCTTATTTGATAACAATATATCTTAATTTCATACGCGGTTTTATTTAATAAAAAAAAATGCAGAGAAGCACGGAAAAAATATTTTTTTTGCGGACATGTAATTGAATTTGTATAACCAGTGAGAATATATTTTTACCGGTGAATGTTTATTTCTTATAGCATAATTTTTACGATTAAAACATTGATAAACATAATTATAGATACTTTTTTATTAGATATATTCTCACTGATTCACTGCAACGTGAATAATATCGTCGGATTAAATTCAAAAGTGTCTAAAACTACAATTTTTAATTTATTAAGAAAAATTATTTAATTTTTTTTTCGTTGATTACACACAATAACATTTTCCAATCCATTTCAAGTAAAAATCAACAACAAGTTTTTAAAGGTACTAATGAATTGCTTAGTAGTGAAATTTGTGATTTTAGGAATGCAAATAACGATAAAAAATATGTCAATAAAATATTTAATTTTTGAGATGTCTTTGTAAACTTGGATATTTGGGAAAACTATTTTAGTAGTCGAAAGTATACTCAGAAATCTCAAAATTTACATGAATATAAATTTCCACAATTTATATGAAAAACGTACCTATTCTTTATATTTTTAAATAAATTTATTTGATCATGGAAATCAACAATATAAAATGTAGTTATTATCTTTTGGCTTAACACCGTAGATATTATTATACCTGAATAAGCACGTACATAATGTTCATTAAATTCCTTGGTTTTCAATATCCTCCTTCGTTTAGATTATAAGCATATTCTTAGTTAAAATCTCAATTGGAAAATGTAGTGGTGATTAAAATCTCTGTTTCGCAATTATAAACGCCGATGATTAATTGTCTCATGTTGTTCATACGAGAGTAATCTGTATGAAAAATGACATCGAGTTAACTGAGTACTGTCTTGCATACACAATCATTCCAATGCATTTTATTATACAACATTATTAATTATACTCTACCTGTCTTCTTTTCATCATTTACGAATTGATCACTTACTCGCTTAATTGCCACTGTGATTTCTCTATAACAAAGTTAGTCCTTGATTGTCAGAACGAGATTTTAGAACAGAGACTGTTTGCAAATAAGGCGACGACTTGTATCGGACTAAATGTAAATGCAATGAGACATCACTTTGGGTGGTCTTTTCAATAACAGACTAACTAACGTCTTATAAATAACAAATATACCTATTCATAATTTAAAACAAATTTAAGTTCACAACAATCATGGCTATGTGACGTTAACCTAACCCAACCAAATGCTCCAATTTTATTATGGATAAATAGATATATTATATAAGAACGAGCAGAAATAATAACTAAACTGATCTAAACGTCACATAACCAAAATTAAGCACAGTAAAAACGGTAGGGGTTTTTTTCCCCCATCAGTTATAAATACACAAATCCGATTTATTAAATTATTAATTTGTAATATAATTGTTTCTGTTTAATTATCCAGATTTTCAGGTGTGTTTTTTTATTTTATTGCTATTTTTACACTTTTTTATGGATTTTAGAAATATTAAAAATATTAGTAAAATAAGGAATCTAATTGATTGACTCTAAATCTAATAACAGCCTTTAGATTATGTAAAAAATTAATGATGTTATATTGTATCAATAGAAATATCATACTATCAACCCATTTCTTCATTCAATTTTAGTAGTTTGTTTTTTTTTAATTATATAAAAAAGATATTTATATCATTTTTACGTGATATGAGAATGGTATGGAAAAATTTAATAAATACCCATTCACAGATATGAGGATTGATAATATAATAATATGGATTATTAATTTTGTTTAATTTGTTATATAATATTGACTGATTTCTGACCCTATGTGATTTTTGCCAAACAAAAATAAAAAACATTTAAATTAAAAGTCCTGTCAGGTCATTGATTACGTCCTAAAAAACCACCGGTAAATATTGGAAAAAACTACAAATAGTAGTTACTCAACTGTGAAAATTCACACTGGCGTAGCACGTAGACGAAGCACTGATTTTTTGTGTAACCTACCCTTTATTTTTTTATAAAATGAACATTTTAAACTGGGGATGATATATATTTTTAAAATATTGATTATTGTAGTGGTAATTTATGACTTCAACCCTGTTATAGCGAGTGAGTAGTTTCCATTGGAGGTCTTTCGGTATCTTAATCTCTGGATGGTTTAGCACCATGTAGCAATTGTCAGCATGTAAGGCTACACGGGGTCAGCTAGTTAAAAGTACACAACTTGTTAATTACGACTACTAAGTACAACAGATGTAATTAAGACTACTACTACTAGAATGCATCTATTCAATCCGTAGAAATTATTTATGTGATGATTCAACTACCCGATTGTACTCCTTGTATTCAGGCCAGGATTTATAATTAATCATACGGATGATTCTACTACTCTTTGGACTCGATTAACAAGCCTTAATATATATATATATATATATATATATATATATATATATATATATATATATATATATATATATATATATATATATATATATATGTATATATAGAATATAAAAAAATATATCTTAAATTGGCTGCGCGGATTAAGGGTGTATACTGTAATTTGAATTTGAGTTTATTTACAAAATTTAAAAATTAGGAAAATGGGTGTACCTTTAACACAATGGGTGTACTTTATTTTTATGTCTGATAAATATTGAATGGCAGCGACTTATAATTATTATACCATATATATATATATATATATATATATATGGTGTATATATAAATCTTGTGATAAATGTTAAAGAATTATGTATGGAGCAATTCTAAAGTCAAATAATTCCAATCAATTGCAATTTAGAATAAATTAATCCTTACATTGATTTAAATTAGAGCATTTGTACTTGGAATGTCTCTATTCACGCCAATTGTTTTTTTTTTTTAATAATAGTTAAGTATTCTAATAAGGCTTATAATGTATTTATATGGATAAAAGTCTACTCTTTGTTATTTATAGAAAAAAATATTACACGATAAAAAGAAAATCTTCTAAAAATAACATATTATATTAAACATTGTGGAAATTACTTATCTTTGATTTGGAAGTCAATACGTTCAAAAACATAATTTTTATTGAAAATAGCCTAATGTATGTCAAACAAAATTTATAAATATGCAATATACTTTGAAGTATTAGAAATTTAAATAAATCCATAAAGTGAGTAAAAAAAAAATTATTTCATTTAAAATACTTGAGGATTATAAATGAAAGTTTATTTGTGATATTGTGACAATATTCTCGCTGATTAAAAGTCCAACCTATGTATAAATCATTTTGTAATAAAATAGACGAATTGGTATTTTACATAATAAAATAGTTTATAATTTAACATACATAGGGAGAAAATGAAAGCATTGTAACTTTTGAGTGTATTTATCTGGCTTAGGTTAGAGCAGTTCCTAATCATTAGTAATTTTGACAGTTTCAATCATCCCCGGGAGGATTTTTTTTAAAAACAGCCTTAGTTTAAACAACCCAGTTAATTAGTAACATTCGAATCATTTTCATATGAGTATCTTTTATGGATGAGCTGTATCAAATATACAGATATATGGCTCGTTAGTTACTTGAATTATGATAGTTAGTGACCCGCCTCTCGTATGGTGGTAATATTTTTCACCGTGTAATGGTGAGAAGTCTTGTCGCTACTGATCACCTTTTATTTTTATTAAAGTGGTGAAGAATAATTAAAATCCGACCTTATTTAACCGGAGCTCTTGTACATTGAAATGAGATGAGTGGAAAATACACAAGCCGCATTGTTTAACCACAGTTTGACCTTCTTCATTTAAAATATTAACTTGAACAAACAAACAAGCTATGTTGCTAGTAATATTTAATCGATCGTCGATTGCAACTGGAAATAATATTATAAAAATAGTGAGACTATTTAACCATTGCAGTTAAATATATCACTGACCATTATATATTACAATTTCTTTATTATGCATAAGGTTTTAGAATGATTGATAGAACAATACATCTTTGGAAATAGTCTTAGGTGTACAGAGTATATAAATCTTTTTACCTATAACTAACATGAGAATGTTTTATATAATTTTGACATGAATTATATTATAGAAAGAATGGTAAAACAATTAAAACTCATTTACAAATTTGAAGATTAACTAATAATAACAAAACAATTACAAAATATAATGTTTAAAAACTTAATAATAGTTTATTTGGGTAAAACCAAATTTGAGTTAACTCACCACTAATTAATCACCTTATAATCCAATATATGAAAATAAATTGTTTTTTTTTAAATACCAACCCAACAAAGGGGTAATTATAGGCACGTGTATCATTATTTATAGTAAAATTATTTAACTATGAATTTCCTTCATATATAATTCGTAACCGGTGGATGCATTTTTAAACATTTATCGTAATATTTGGCTATCATTGCTAATTTGATTTAAAATTAGTTAAAATAAAACAATTGCCAGTTAATTTTAAAATTATAATTATAGGTCAGTACACACTTTTTGCTTTTGTTATAATTTTTTATTAATATGACATTAAACCAATTTTGAAAAAAATATATTTTAATTTCATTTTTTTTTATTAAAAGCCTAGGTAAATTGGGTATTCTGTATTTCCAAATTTGTAGTTATATTTTAATAGTATAATTATGTTAGGCTTTTACTTTTGTCTTATATGTTTTATTTTTTTATTTTACTATATATATATATATATATATATATATATATATATATATATATATATATATATATATAATTTATTCTTTTTAATTTGAAGTTATATATGCTTTAAAACTGAATAAAAAAATTAAATTGATACATTATTGGAGACTTGTTGTATGTCAATACATATATCAAACTGACTGTATTTTTGTTCAAGTATATTTATTATTATTATAATAAATCAATTTAAAAATTACCCTTTAATTTTATTTATTTTTTATTTACAAGTCTAGGCAAATTCGACGATCTGTATTGCCCATTTTGTAGTTATGGTATAATTTTATTAGGCTTGTACTTTTTTGTGTTATTGCAATTTCATCAGAGACCAAATAGGTACTAATCAATGAACTTATATCTATAGAAGTGTCATGCGTATTGTTTACATAGCCGGCCCTACTACATACGCATATTATACATATACTTACACATATTATGTCCAACACTCATGGCAACATGATTTTTATTAAAAAAACATCCTCATAATCATGTATATTGTTATTTGTACTTGAATATTTACTGTGTAATGTTATTAGAAATATCGACAAGTGCCATATAAACAGTATATATATATATATATATATATATATATATATATATATATATATATATATATATATATATATATTTAAATAAATAAATATTGCGACGGCTTCCCTATTGGCGGGAGTCCCTTTATAAGGGGTTGGCCTTGGCCTTTACGGGAGAATATAGTAGAGATGGTTTCCCAGGCCACCACACAGCAATGAGTACTTAAGATCTAGTTTGCTAAGCTAGATCTACCAAGTGACTCCGGTGCCGTGAATCGAACCCGGGAGTCTTCATTCACGAATCCGTTACACTAACCACTGGGCCACAAGGCGGCTCAATATATCTCTATAAACAGTACGAGTGATAAAAGCGGCTGTCTTACGAAAATGTATATTTTTGACGTCTTTTAAAGTATTATTGGCACCTTGAAAATAATCTGAAAAAATATCAGAATTATTCTAAACTAAAGTGAATGATTGATTATACGAATACAATTTAATGGCCATAATGAATTGAAATATATCGTGTGATATTAATAATATAAATGTAGTAGCTTTCGCTTTTACACGAGACGAGTCAAGTAATTGCGGTAGTAAAGAGTCGGTGCTTGCGTGATTTAATATCACTTCCATCATAATTGTACTATTACTAATTTAATTGACACTTATAGAATTCAGTGAGCATCTTGTGATTTAGTATTTTACGACATGGGGATGTTTAACAATGATTGGGTGAGCTAATTCAGTAGTTTGTTTAAGATGGTGTGTGTGTGTATATAATATTTTATAATAGTATCGATGGCTGAGTGGGTACGGTGTACCATTATATTGTGCGAATATAAACATAAATTGGTTGTGATGGGCCCAGGCCAGTGCGGCGGAGGCTTTGTCTCGGTAACCTTTGATTGTGAAATACCATCATGGCGTTTTAAAATGTACCACCATAAAACCTGAACACCACTAACACTATTTCACAACAACACTACGCCTATACCATTACATGAATAAAAATAAATAACACACAAAAGCCCTCCCTTCATCAAATCAAACAACGCCTTGAGTCTTTCAGGACGCATCGTTCATAGACGATTTTTCAGAAAAATATCTTTAATTTAATTTATTCACAAGATATTTGAGATACTGAACCTAACCTCATATATAACACATACTTGAACCACTAACTGAAAATTCATATAACAGTGTAGGTGGAATTTTATAATAATTGAGAATATTTTAACCCCTGGAGGGTCAAATTAGACCAAAAACTTTAACGCAATTTTAAATAAATTTCATGTATATTTTTTATAAACTGAATATTGTATATTATTGCAAATTTATTTATGGCTTTTTAATAATGTAATTATGAAAATGCAATAAATAAATATATACTTAATTAGAGCCGGTCAAAGTATAACGGGCGATGGTATCGAAATTTGCCTTCTGTCGAACCTCTCTTCTCTCCAAAATCATTAGATTTACAACAAAACTATTAATAGAAATTTAAAATTGTCTCTTACTTATTTTAATACGGAGTACAATCAATTGGCAATTAAAATGATCAATATATCATCATATAATTTATGGGAAAAATACAAAAAAAAAATCCACTTGTAGAACTACTTAAATATATATGAAATGACTACAAAATTATTGTTTATTAGTTTGGTACAGGACTCGAACCTTCGTCTCCTGATTTGTGCCCAATCATTCTATCCACCAAGCTAACGATAAAGATAATAATATAGAAGCCAGGCGTATTTTTTAATTAAATGTAAAAAAACGAATTTTTTTAACTTGTTAACAGTTTGAATTAGAATACTAAGCACACTTAACAATCTTAAGATTTCGTCCTGAAAATGGAAAGAAATAACAATTTTAATGAAAAAATCTTAAGATTGTGATTTTAAATAAAATAAAAATATATTGTCGTTGAGCGAAAATTATTACGGTAGGTATATTTAAATCTAATTATTAAAACAACCACAAAGTATAAAGTATGCCGATTTTGAATCTGTATTTATATAGATTATTTATACTTATAGTTAATATTTAATATTTTTATTAAAATATTAGAACTACTTAAATATATGATAAATAATTAAATAAAATTAAGAAATATAATCAAATACTTAATAAATATAGTAAAATTAATAAGGCCTGTGGAGAATGTGTGGGAAAAATCAAATGTGTTTGTGAAAAATTATACGATAAAGATTTTTTTTATGAAGTGTCCCTTGGACATTTCAATGGTAACATAATGTAAATATTGATAGTAAATAGGCAACTATTCTATAAGAATCCCGAATAAGTGAAATGTAAAGCAGAGTGTAATATTTTCACCCTTAAATATGCCCATATAATCATTATTTATTAATATATGAAAATGTCTTTGGTATATATTTTAATGAACGATGCTTGCAGATTATTGTCTTTAGAAGACGGCGCGAGCTTCAATCCAATTGTTGCATATTAATGGGCTTCGATGACTATTAAGATAACAGCCGTGGCCAGGCTATTGAAAATTCATTTAAAATGTAGTGTTTGTTTAAGATTGTAAAGTTATGTCGCGGATTATGTCGTAAGTTGTGGTAAGTGAGCGCGTGAGGTGGCTATTAGGTAAGAGGCTTAAGCCTTCTGGAACTATACACTATCACTATTACTATTTCACAACTCCTCCCACGCCTTCTAAACACACTCTATGGACGAAACTCACCAGGGACTATTATATGAGCTTTTGTTGAAGAAAAACAATGACAATTTTAGAACAAACTTGAGCCTATTTAGAGTTGATCGGTGAGCGGAAAGAAATAGCGCTTGGATTACGAAGTACCTTCAGTTGTAGTTAGACTTTGAAAAATACCTTTATCCATTAGAAATTAATTCATTTACACGACTATTACATAAAAATATATGATATTACGAAAATAGGTAGATTTATGTTAGGTTCTTTTAGCTGCACCAGAAGTAACCAAAACCGCTCCTTTGGTTATCAATACATTATTTTTAATGTTCAATGATATTTGCATGTAAAACTTCCCTGTTAAAAGAACATTCTGAAAACTGTAAATGCATGCAAGTCGAGGGATAAAAATAACCCTTATTTACCTATCATAAAAAATGCCAAGGGTTATTTAAAGTTCATAATGAAATTCTACTAGTAACGGTGTTAAGAGTTACAATGTAAATTTAAACATTATTTATTTTATTGAAAAATCATCGTTTTTTCCCCCAAATCATACGATTGAACGACACATTATTTTTATTTATATTATACACTTTTAATAAATCATGTTTGTTAAGTCTATTTTTTAAATAAAACCTATTAAATAATATAAAGAGACGAATATGCTATGAAATTGAATATAAATTTTTATAAAATAATAAAATTGTATAAGCTCAAAATGTGATTTAATCAGTTATTACGACTGAGAACAATATTCATAAAATCCCGATAGATCGTCTTGCTCCAGGTTTACTATGATTTCCTGGATTGTAAGATTACTAATAATACTCAATATCACCGACAGGCAATGAATTAACACTCTGTTCTTATAAAAATATATTATAAATATTATTTATTTAATTTAATCTTTAACGGCAGGAAAAATTTGCTGTATTGTTTTGATGACTGGGAATAAAAAAATCTTATTCAATTTTAATATCCTAATGAATTTCACATTATGCAATGTATCTAAAAACCATGCATCTTGACTAGGCTTGTTTATTTACAATGAATATAAATTCCGATAAAAACAATATAATGAGTAGTCGTTATACGAAGCACTCGAAAGAGCATTAATATCCACTCGTAGCGAATATAATCGAATTATAATCCAAGCTTTAAATTGTGCCCCACTAATGAGGCTGTTTAACACTAAAACACACGTTAAATAATAATTTAAAAATAAATTTTCTGTTGGTAAGGTTAAGAATTTATTGTAATATTGATGTACGGCGTGCGTAATTTATTATAGTATTTTTAATAAGGTTTATCTGAAGCTTAAGCAGCAATACTTGTCGATATTTATTGAGGGCAGGGATATTCAACAAGTACCGTGTGAACAAGACACCGATGCCCTTTATTATTGTACTAAAGACTAATAATATCATCTGGAACAGCTGAATTCCCATGGATATTAAAGTATTTAAAATTAAAAATATTAATTGTTTGCATCATTAAAGATAAAACAAACAAAGCTTTAAATAATTCCTGTAATTAAATCAATGGGGAAAGGATGCACAGTCATAAAAACCATTTTTAATCGACCATATGAAAATTATCATATTAAACGACTTATTACAATACAATTAATAAAGATCCCCTATGTTCTTTATTGTAGGTAACGTGGTATTATAATTTTTTTATGAATATTATGAATTTGTATTTGTTTATACAATCAAGTTATCAGAATTATACGCCGACATTAGCGCGAGTGATAATGAAACATATAAAAAAAGACAAAAGCACGGTGATTTTATTTATATTTCTTTACATATTGTATTCATCCCCCGGATTTTATTATAGTGGATTTTTACAAAGTTTATTTGCCCAAAAATTCCCAGACGTCCATGCAATTTAACTTATAGACCCCACATACGTTCAGTTTAACTGTCAGTTTCGATTGATCAGTTAAACTGAAAGTCTGTGACGGATATCAGTTTTGAACTGAACAATCAAGTTGTATTGAATTTAAGGTATGTCTTGATCCGATACCACCGATATATTAGCAGGCCAAAGAACTGAATGAATAAATCATTTATTTATAAATACACTGTATGTTAATATATCATACTGTAGTACGACTGGAGCATTACGGGAAATCCCAAGTCACGGTGATGACAATGCAGCAAATCATGATCAAGATGGTGGATCTAGCAGATGAGTTTGAGTCAGGAAATACTGTAATCAAGGTGATTAACAATGTTTAATTAATGGTAATGAAGAGCGATGTACATTCTCTATCGAGAATTCACACTAACTGACATTTAGCGCGCTTAAAAAAATTGTATTGTCTCACTCAGACTCGTCTACTTAGTCCGCCATACATCCAGTTGTATGGCCTGCGAATATATTGGTGGTATCGCTTGATCATACACAACAGTCAAACCAAACGTATGTGGGACCCTTTAATGAGAAATATTTAAATTTATTATTCAATTTCAAAGAGTGTTTTTTGAAGGGCGCTCCAGAAGCACGGACTCATTATTGAGGCTCTCATTGATTTATCGTGTATGATTAACTCATATTTATACATAAAGGAGATGTTTAGGTTAAAAAGTAGCGGTGCAAGGGAAAAGCACTTATGGAATCGTGTCTGGTCGTTAGAAACACAGCAGGTTGCGTGGGAATACCTAACAAGTGCAAACTAACATGCCACTTTACCATACACATTTCATATAATATTACTAATTCCCCATAAGCTCATAATGCTCACAATCAATGCCGTGATCTCTGGAAGCGACCAGGAAGTTTGCACAGTAAAACGAGAGGCATTTCATTTAGTGATGGGTAGATTTAAGCACTGGAGATAAATATAATCGATCCAGGTTGATTCTTATTGTATGTACCTGTAAGCGATGATTCACACTAGGGCGTCAGCATAAACCATACGACATTTACCTCTGCAATTTTTCTTTGTATAGACCAAAACATCTCCCTAACTATCAACAGGATCAAAAGTGTGGTTTGAGATACACTCCCATGTCACGACGTTCTAGTATGAATTGTCACTTTAAAGCCTGGGATTCCTCCAAGAACGTTCGACTCACCGCACACCTTAAGTACGGCGATACTGCTCGTCTCGCTTCTCACCCTCAACATGCGTTGTTGCGTTGACTTTTGCGCCTCTGGTGGTTGGTACAAGGCAACTCATGTGATAGGAGAACGTTGCAAGCAAGATTGGTGCTCGCCGTACAGTCACCGCACAAAGATAGGCAATATTCTTACACCGCCGCCGCACACGGTTAATCTTGGGAGTCCTAGGCGTGCGTCGCCGTAAACGTACATCGTAAATACGATAGTAGAGTTACTTGGCTACACTTACAATAGGTTTTTTGTTAGTTAATGCCTCGTCTGAGCCGTGAAAGAAACATGGAAGAATCCATAACTTTGTAGTTTAAAAAATCGCCTTCAGGTTAAATTAATAAAAACCTCATTGTAGTTTAGTGTATAGCTTTTCCGATGAAGTGAGAAGTCACTTGATTGTTCTTGTAGTAAAATAGATGGACTGTGTGGTGGCCTGGGAAACCACTTTACTATATAATCCACGTAATAGTCATGTTGATTAGGCTTACCCTTTAAGTAGAATATTCATAATAATTAATTAAAAAATATATAAGAAAAAAAATAAACACATGTTATAATACTTTTATTCGGGACCGTCGCTTTTTACCAACCCTTAGGTTTCCTACGCGTACGTCGCGTCGCTTGCCATAAACGTACACCGTAAATATAGCAGTATAGTGGTTTTGCTATACTGTTGGTCTATACCTAATCTAAGCCATATCTATATGTATAAAAATCATACTCAACCTATGTATACGTATTTTTCAAAGTAACTTAGCAAAAGACTACTCTAAAGTAATGGTTTCCTAGACGTGTGTCTGAATCTCGAGCGAGGTGTTAACCAACTATCCGCCATTATTAATTATTGATGCTAAAAAAATGCTAGGATTATCGAGAGCTGGTACATGATATTGTCTATGACTTTAGAAGATGTAGAATAATAATATGAGTGCGATGAAACAAGATCGGGGCGGTATACGTGGTTAATATCTCATTGTCCATTGTGTTGTATTGCACGTGTATCAAAGACCAATTGATATAATACAATAGTGGCAAGTCAAGTGCAATGCCTTGCTATAATCACATTACTACTAGTAGTATTCATAGGTAATATCACCTGTTTCACCATTCTATCATTCAATACACCTCTGCTATCTAATACCTTCCTTACACTCAACCAACCAACGAAATGAACCCATAATATTAAAGTTATCGTATTTAATCCAAATAACAAAAATAATTATCTGTATATTTTTTTGATTCAGTCCAATTTTAACCATTATATGTATATATTTCCAAATAAAACATAATTCTCTGAAAGTATGGTTAGATATATTTTTATAAAAACCAATCGTATTTGAAGTCTCTAAATTTGTAGGTAGGTGTGTTAGTTTTTATTTAATTTCATATAAATATTTGTGAGTTTTTTTATTGATAAGACAAATAGTAAATATATAAAGTGAAAATTACAATTATATTATTTTAATGATATATATATATATATATATATATATACTCTATATATATATATATAACATATATATATAAATATATAGCATTAAAATAATATAATTGTAATTTTCCCTTTATATATATGTATTTGTAATATCCATTTCAATTGTCTTGTCTATAAGTGGAAATTACAAACATATTTCTTCTTAGAGAAATAAAAATTATTTTCTTGCTCTGAGTATTTCCTTAAATTATTAGATCAATAATATCGACAAATTAAAATAATAAAGTTAAGTGTATGAAGCAATGTTTCTATATAAGGTTGCTCCTTCACGAGCCTTATAGGCGGCAGAATTGGTGGAAAAGAGATCACCCAGAGGTCCACTTTCGTTGCATCCTATTCAAAAAAGAATGCGAGAGGTAATTGGATTCAACAATATTATTGATAAGCAATTAATACCTTCTTTTAACTCAGATAAGTAAATTGGTATTATTATGAAGAATTTTTGAGTTGTCTTAGATTCCTTCAGTGTTTAAAATTTCTTATCATATATTTGGAATTCTTAATTGTATATTATTACTTTGATTAATAATTTTGTGGACATATTTTTGTTAATTCACCACAGTTCAATAGTGTCTCCAATATATATTATTATATATGTATGTATATGAGTTAAAAATCTCAATCGGTTCATTGTATACAAACACACCCAAAATATTTTTGTCTAATTTCCCAAGAGAATAAGTGTTAAATTAAGGTCGAATAGTTTTCCAAAGGTCGGGGAGTGGTAATGGAAACCTACTATTTTAACCACAAAACACGTGTAAAAGTATCACGTGTCGACAGCCATACAAGTGTTAATGAAATGGTATAATATTTTAAGGTGTCATCATAATGTATGGAAATCAATGGGAGGTAATATTTATGAATGTATACTATTATTTATAGTTATTTTGAATTGTCGCTATGATTCTTTTTTTTTCATATACATTTATTTTAAACTCTCACTATTATACAGTAAGCATTTTAGAAGAGATAGGGTAAAATTAACATATTTTTTTACTCTAACTTTGAATTTTAAAAAATAGTTTTAATTTTCATTTCGGATGATAGAATTCCAGCTGTTTATTATTATTAATTTGATAGAAAAAGTTGCCATTAAGGGGCGATTCCAACTATGAAATTAGTTAACTAATTATTATACCTATTATAAAAAAAAATAATGAAAAAGTTAACCAGTGGATTTTATATTTAAAATTATATTCAATAGCTTTCTTTTCAAATATTCTCATAAATTTTTCAATATTTATTATTTTAATTATATTTAAACGGATATGTAATTTTACTGCTTATAGGTAGAATTTCAGGACTATGTATTTATTATTTAATTAAATTGGGTTAGTTTCTTTTTTGTGTTCTTATAAGGGAAAAATATCTGTTTAAATTATCAATTCGGTAGTATATTTGCGATAAGAACCGATAATTAATTTGCAATGGTTTTAAGCAAAATAAGCAATATTTGATATAATATTATTATTGACCGTATTCTAATATTAAACCGAAGACATTCAAAGTGCACAGTTATACATTTATAATTATAAAATAAAATCTGTTATTTTTTTGCTTGGTGGAATAACTACATATTTTTTGTAATATATATTCATATTAAAAATGGAATGAAGTGTAAAAAAAAGCATTTTTATAACATCAACAAGACTGTTTAATCTTAAATTTAGATGTATTATAACCTTGAGGTATATTTTTACTATTAGTTAAACGTTCAATTACGAAACACAATTTGGAGTGTCATTTCAGAATGATGATAGTTGTAAGTGCGATTAAAAAAATCTTAAAATAACATCTTTATTTATATAATAATAAACTGTGAGTACAAGCATACGTTTGTTTGTTAACATATTTTCACGTCTACAAATATTATTCTTAAAGTACGTGACAATATCATTACGAATTATTGACCTACTTTTTATAATACTTTTATTTAAATATTTTTTTAAAACTTATGTATATTTTTTATCATCCGATATCCTTTTAAAATATTCATTTGAAATCAAAATTTTATACATATATTTTTCATATTAAATGAGAGTGTAATTGGATGTGATATAATGGTGATAGATGAAATATCTTTCAATACGTGTTTCTAGTTCGTTAAGATCATCATATCCAATATATTTCTTTATAAATATAATATTGCCAATTAAGTTTTATTCCCCGCTGTGATCCCTTCGACGAGTATTGGTTATTGTGAACATTAAATTCTAAAATAACGTACTATATTCCCATATATCATCACCTTATAAAGCCTACAATATGAGATTGTTCAATAATACTTGAATAAAGGTGTAAATTTTGGTAACAAGAATATTACAAAGCCTTTAATTATCCATTTAAAATTATTCAAAATGAACCCAAGTATAAAAAAAAATCAATATTTATTTATCTGAGAAGGTTTTTTTGGCACAACATTGTTTTAATTAATTGTCGTATTAATCTTCAGATTGACTTAATAATCAGTATTTACCTAACAATACAAGAAATCAGAGTAAATCTTGATCAAGACGATCGATCGTGATTTTATTAATATTATCCCCGATTTTAATAACCGATCAAATATATTTTTGTTGACTTGAATGGGATTTGAACCCAGGAAGACAGTATTTGAAGACTTATTTTGAAATACTGATATCAAAACCTCACAAATATTGTAGGTATTACATTTTTTAAACCATCAAAACAAAACTTCTGCATTGCGGAATTTTTTCTATCCTATCCAAGGTCCTTTTGATGAGTTGGGATTTCATAAAATATTACAGTTATTAGTTATAATGAAAAGTAACAGTAATGTATTCGTGAGTTGTTCATAAATACTTCTCACAAATATAACCATCTGTTAACACATCATGATCTTTCAATTAAATAAACCGTTTATGTATTCATGCTCTGTTTTTCTTAAAATGTCAAAATTTCTGATTGATTCATAAAGTATAGATTTTAATGTTATGTAACGAAAAATGGGGGTAACGGACTTCATCTCAATTTTTTTATTAATGTGGCTAAATTTCAAGCTATCAATTTCCTCCTCTTAAGTTTAAGTGATGTTGTTGGCATAAAAATAGACTTAAATTTAATTATACAATATTTTAATAGTACATAAATTTTGCATTTATGTAAGCATTCATGTGTGAAATCCGCAGTTCAAAGATGCCTTTATTATTAAAGTACAATAAATCGCATGTTGTACATTGATCTTCAACACACGAATGTGAATTTGTATACAACTTCTTTATTAAAAATAATCAAAAGGCGTACTTTCCATAGAAAATGTGTGACAAAGTCCCATATCCGAATTTCCGCGTCAAAGGTTAAACACACCTTTTATAAACCGTGTACTATTTATTTTTTAAAAAAATGAAAAGGCAACGGTAGTTCTTGTATTTTTGTGAAATTTATAAAGGTGTGTCGTATATTATTTTATTGCGAGTACCGTTTTTTTTTCCATAAGAGGTACTTTCATTTTCGGAATGCGGCAGAGAGGACTGAATATTTCTTCTTTTTAAGATCCGAATCGTTTTCATATCACGTTGAGAGTTTTATGGGAGGTAAACTGGTTTAGCGATATGAATGAGTGGGTGAAAAAACCATGTTGAGATTGAGAAGGCTTTATTATTATATAAGAACTCGTCCTTAACCCCGACTAACCGGATTTCGGCACTTCCATTCAACATTACACTACATTATCTTACCTCAATTAAATTTTATTGAAATTTAATAATAATGTAGCCGTTTAGGTCATTAGATTCATATAAAACAATAATTAAATTTTTATATACATACATATATAATATGCATAATGGCCTAAAGCGTTTATGCATATGTTATTTGTTGTTTATTGTATGGAATAAATAGGTCTTAATGTACTTGGCTATAAATATTATATGGAAAAAAATTACCGTGTTTTATGCCTTTATGGAAATAATCCATGTTGGAATAAAATGTATAAAAATGAAATTCCAAATAATAGTATATATAATTAATTTTAAATATAATAATTATTTATATTGAGGGACGTTTACACAAACTTCTATGTAGAAGAATCTTTAATTTAATAATAAATTTAAACCAAACCAATTGCGAAAAGTTAAATAAATATCTATCCAATAAAAAAATAACCATTGAATACTTCACTTAAAAATAAACTTACATCTTATAAAGCAGCACCAAAATAAAAAACAAAATTTATTTAATTTAGAAAATTTGATCTATGCCTTAGATCAATTTTTATTATGAATATTTTTTAATAAAAATCCATACAGTGTTAGTCAGGTTAATTAAAAAATTGTGATAATCTTAAAAGTGTACTTATTGAATTACAATAAAAATAATATTAAAATTTTATTTTTGCAACCAAAGCATAGGTACGTAATTTTTTGCATAATTGCGATAGCTATTATAAATGATCTCAATCGTTGATACCTTATAATTTGATTTTTAAATTTACTAAATTATCGGGTATTTTACTAAAACATTCCATTGTATATCAACTAGCTTTAAGTTTAGATTTAGACGGTTCTTAACCTAATTTATACTAAATAATTGTTATATTATGACACAAGTCAACTTTCACGAAATCACACGATTATAAAATTTATTCACAATATAATATAAGCATTAAAAATTGCATACAAAATAACCGTTTGATCGAACATGTACACATCCAATTATCTACAACGGATTTTTAAAAATAACCATCACGAATTTGGCCCCACAGTTCAAAAAGCCATTTTTCAATATAATATTCTAATTTTTCAAATATTAATTTAAACAGGTAGGCTTGTTATTAATATAAACGTTTACAATATAATCGTGACTTGTATGTGATTTATTCAAAAGCTTATTTCAAGAGAATGGCTTTTAATTCCTCGTTAAATCAACCACATTTTATAGATTGCTTGTCCCAATCAATTAAAATACTCGTTCAGAATCGTAGAATCGAATTGTTATTTTTATTATAAAGCCACATGAATTCAAGTTTTTGTTTTGTATTTTTGAAATGCATAAATTATCATTAAAAAGAGGATACTCAATAAACAAATATTAAATATAGGTTATAACCCTAACCGCATTTTTTACTCGAATATATTTTTTAATATAAAACCATAATGATATATTTTTTATGTTCAGTTTGTCAAGATCTAAATTTATAAGCATCAAAATAACAATTACACATTATTTTCCAGTGGCTATTTTATACTTCATCTTTAAGTAATTTTGTATTTATTCATTGTTTGCAAGGGTGATTTTATTTAATAGTTATAATGTCAGTTTTGTGAAAAAAACACGAAAGCTTACAAGCAAATACGCAATATTTTTTTTTATAAATACACATTCTTTTGAAAATTTTATTATTTTGTATTATTTTTAGTGGTTTGATTTGATGATTTGCATGATTATAGGGACAAGACTATCTGAATTGCCATCTTTCCACACAAATCCTGACTTAACTATAAAATGTACAATAAAATTATGTACTAAAGAAATATTAAGAATTTAGACAGAATTGAAGGGAACTGAACTGATGAAATTTGTTCGCAGCGAACTGTCAATTAATGGAAATATATGTAACTCCTTAATGCGCACGTGCAGCTCCTGGGAAATTACGCGTATATATAAATTTACACCCTTTGACAGTTCGCCGCGAACATATTTCACATTTTTGATAAGGGCTTTAAATGCTCTACATATACGTCTACGCGCTGTCGCTCTCACTCCTTGTTTGCAACCCCTAGGACCCATACTTACATCACTCCCCATTAACCTGATCTATTGTTCTTTTGAATGAATGGAATTCCAGTGGGGTGGAAAATGACATATTTTTCATGACATTCTGTGCATTCATGAGAAGTATGAAAGAATTCCTCTATATTAAGCATTTGTGATGTTCATTAATTGATATTTTTTATTTTTTATTATACGTTCTATTTGTTATATATTTAAGTATCTTTTATCTTGTATCTTCTGTAATTCTGACAGATGTCCATCATTGCCGAACCGCATAAGATTTTACCTGTAATGGCAAGGTGATGATGGTTCATGCTTTCCTAATTTGATTGATGTAACAAAATATTTGATTGGTTATTACTACTGGAAGATTGGCGATAATATTAACAAAATCCCGATCTATCGTTTTGATCTTGATCCAGGTTTACTCTGATTTCCTGTATTGTAAGGTAAAATACTGATTATTAAGTCGGTGACCTGTGTAACTAGTAATAGTTAAGATCACCGGCAGACAATTAACACGTTGTTGTGTCTAAAAAATCCCTCTTTAGCTCTTTGGGGTGTAATATATATATATATATATATATATATATTTATGCTCTATATATATATATATATATATATATATATATATATATATATATATATATATATATATATATATATATATATTAGATAAATAAATAAATATAAACTGTTGATTTCGTTTAAATGGTAGTTAAGTAGGTCCGGTCCGGCTTATGGGATATTTTTATGGACGTCAGTTTGATTGAAGAGGTCAGTGAGGTGTTCAGGTAGTAGTTTAAATCCCGAAGTAGTGAAGTGGTTTAATAGTGTTCTAGTAAATGGTTCTTCTTCTCACAATTATCCCGCCTTAACGGTGTTTAGCCGCATTTCCTGGAACACGATTCTGTGTCTGTCGTTCTGCATTCACCTGACGCTTTTGCATACAACGGCTCTTCTACCATTAACTCGATACGATATACCACTCGGCAAATTTAATAACAAAATACATACATAAATTTATCAAAGATCAAATAACAAACAGCCGATAGATAATCGCCGATAACCTATTCTGTCACCATTATTCGGATATGCACGAGTTGATGGGTGACCTACTTAAATATCGGTGGGTTTACACTTTGTTATCTTAACGTATTGCAACCCAAGCTTATTCATAAAGATATTATGTGAAAACTTGGTCTTATTACAGTGGAACCTCGATATAATGAAACTCAAGGGAAATGAAAAAAAAACATTATATCGATGATTTCGATAAATCGAGGTTCACAAGTACTAATATTACATATTATACATATTTCTTTATACTCTGAACATGGAAAAAAAGTGCATACACATTACTAACACAAATACCAAAT
The DNA here is from genome assembly GCA_022606485.1 of Agraylea sexmaculata. Classification (NCBI taxonomy): domain Eukaryota; kingdom Metazoa; phylum Arthropoda; class Insecta; order Trichoptera; family Hydroptilidae; genus Agraylea; species Agraylea sexmaculata. The sequence continues at coordinate 1,169 of JAGTTH010005622.1, read as the reverse complement.
TGAGTTTACAAATGAGTAAATAAAGAACACAAGAAATGATATCATCAGCTAAGAATTTGCAAATTTAGGTAAGCTTAGACAGTTCTATTGTTGTCATATAGCCTTGTGCTTTTCTAGATACTATACCAAACTTCGCTGTATAGAGGATTTTAAAATAAAAGTTAAATATAGAGTTCGAAAATAGACAAAATAAATGTCGAAAATCCGTTAAATTAAGATATTTGTCAATATTTATTGATAAAACTTCGCTATTTAGAGGTAAAATTAACAAAGGGATAGATTGGAGTGTCAAGGGGAATTGAAAAATTTCGTTACCTCGAGGTTTCACGGTATAATAAAAGCGTATGATGGAATTTAAATTAATTATTAAATTGCTAAAGCATTTCTGTACCTGTTATTAAGTTTATTTAGATTAAAAATATTAGTGAAACACATTTTTTCATAAATTTATCGATGGGTGGATAAACATAAAAACGTATCTACAAAATATTGGTTCTTGAGTTATATATTCTGTAACTCAGGTTGTATCTATAAGAGAAGCTTTTTTTTAATCGTATTATAATGTCATAGTCTTATTAAAACCTAATTTTGCATATTAATTATGAATGTGAACATTAAATGAAATCCAAAACTATATAATATTACATTTTAATAAATCTTCTTTTCTCCTTGAATTTTGTGAAGTTTTTGTGTAGCTCACTCTTTATTTACTCATGTTATGCAGCCATAATCATTTTTTTAATTGAATATTTATAGAATGACAACAAATTAGCAATAATAAAAATAAGTTATTAGAAAAATGTTCGAACATGTGTGATTTATTATTGTATTCTTTCGATACCCCTAAACATTTACAGTTATTAAAAAAAACCTAGTATTCGTTATAACTCGTAAGTAATTTTCATACACTGGTATTATAAATAAAATGCCTTATTTATTCTTTAGATTTTTGTTAATTTAAGGTATTTTTCAGAATGTGCTCTCGACTCTCAATATTATCTTTATGGGTGGAGTTATGTTTTTTCTGCTGATAGTGATCGTAGCTATTCTTAAAATAATCTAATTATTTATTTATTTATAATGTGGTGGTAATCAATAAAAAATATACCATCAATCGAAAATAAAATATTCTTCACAATGGTTTTTATGGTACATATTAAATACAACGG
>JAGTTH010005621.1:0-11020 GCA_022606485.1 Agraylea sexmaculata | reverse complement strand
TGTACTGAGTTGTTTATTGTCGAGTACTTTTTTTGGGTTTTGTTTTGTTTGTGTTTTATTGCCATTTTAACGTTGTTGTTGGCGTATTTACGTCACGTAAAACCGGACCAAAATATATACTACGTATGAAACCTTCCAAACCCACGTTCCCACAGGAACAATACATTGTGACTCAATTTAAAATTATACTCGTATTTTGGATTGCCTTTTTGTTTGTCCGGGGAGTTATTCAAAAAGCCGTCAGTTGTACGCACGTTAAAAACTAAAGCGTATATTTTACACGCAAATAACGTGTATTAATAAATTGTTATAAAAGGTTTTTGCTGAATATAATTAAAATAAAATATACATAAATTATACGCTATATTTTTTTTCCTCAAATAAAAGTTCTCAATGCATATTTTATTACTAGACCCATATTTCCACATATCTACTTGAGTTGTTACTTACTTTTTATATTTTAAGCAATCGATTATTAGTCTTGTGCTGAATCGAAAGATGGGATTAAAATCAGTTATTTCAAAAACTCCAGGAATTTCAAAAATGATTACAGGTTAAAAAAAACAAATGGATGATATAAGGTTAGGTTCTGGTTGGAATTAGTATCTAGTGCCTTAATCACAAAAGAATAATTGCTTTTTTTAAGTTTTTTTTTATTATTGAAAGCATCAACTGGCATAAAACGACGTTTACCTGTATTATTTGTATATTCTAGTTACACATTAGTAAAATAAAATAATTTTCCATTATAAAGTATTTTAATATAAAACTTTAAAAAAAAATCTTTAATTTATAAAAAATACATTTAAATATGACCTCCTGAGATATTGATATTATGTTTGATTTAATTGAATTTAACCCCTTGGATATATTTAAATTTACTTTTACACGAGATCATCTAAAGAACGGTTTGATAATACATTGTAGAATTCGGGAAAAAAATTTCCATCAATTTCGACCCCTTGACCACGATATTTTCTTTTTTAGTTAGGTATTGGAAGTATTATTTTTAAATAAATAAGCCACCTAATGACCCAGTTGTAAGTAAATATAGTATTAAATAGTAATAGATTCGTGATTAAAGATTCCCAGGTTCGACAAGAGTCACTTGGTATATCTACTAGATCTGAAGGACCAACTCCCGGCCAACCCCTTACAATAAAACTTCCATCAATAGGGAAGGAGTTATGGTGTTTATTAATATTTTTTAAAAATCACAGACAGTATATAGATATTTTCTCGGAGCGATAAGACTGTGAAATATGAGTGTGGGTAATCCTATTTGTAGTAACATTTGCATTTACATTGTTCCAGTGCCAAAGGTGGAGATAGTGGATGAGAGAGGCATGTCCGTAGTAGACAAGTTCTATAAGGAAGGCTCTATAATAGAACTAAGGTGTGTGGTTAGCAAAGTACCTCATCCTAGTGGCCAGGTTGTATGGACTCATGCAGGTCGTCAGCTCAACTTCGATACCAAGAGAGGAGGCATCAGGTAACTACCCCAACAACCCTTTTAACCCCTAATGTTTAATGTGTCTTCGTTAAAACTTCTCTACAGTTTACACAGTGAGTTTCTACCGCTGCGCTGACTTTCTAATTTGATTAACACGGCAACGCAATAATCGTATGCCAATTGAATATTCAGCAAGGATTTTTGCATAGAAGCTGTATTTTATATCCAATAATACTACTTTAATTATTTAATATAATAAAACCAGGAAACTATACAGAAAAAAAACATGAAACGCGTAAAAATACAGTTTTTATATTTAACCAATTTGAAGATTTTAATGAACTGAGAAATCAGGGAACTGGACTGACATTAAAAATTTTAACTCTTCTTTCATAAAATAAAAAATATATATTCATAATAAAATAATTTTGAATTTTCTCATCATTCTCAAATCCCAAATGATGTCATTCTACGTTGACCTTATTTTATTTCAAATTAAACCTTATTCATTTCAATTCCGATATATTTGTATAATGGGAATTCTTGAAGGGTGAAATTAGAATAAAAATGTGGAATTTGAAGTAAAAAATCTGCATCTACGAACTGAGTATAATTTTAAGACAGTCAGTATCATTATCTTAACTTTTAAATGATTTTTTGTGGTTATCATAAAAATATTATTAAATAGTATTTAAATTTGAGTTTCACTCCAAGCATCAAATTTTTATTCGATTCGATGTCCTGACCTTTTATTCTTCTCCTCATTCAATGAAAAGGCACATTTATAATTAAATATAGGAGCAAGCAAGCCAGAGGACGATACTGGAGATAAATAAAAACGCGATTTTAAATACCTCTCAACGAAGAAAGATTGCTTCATTATAATAATGATAAAATTAGGTATCTTTGTTCGGTTGAATTTTATTAATATCTTGTGTGTTTTATTTTTGTTACACAATCCAATCAATAATACTCCACATTAGTGATTCTAATTGTGATTACTTGTTGTAAAAATTTGTTCACATGTATGTACTGAACAAAGTTATTCCCCATTGAGCTCCCGAAGAAATGTTGTATCCGACGAATTAGCGTCGTTTTGTGACAAATAACCTTAACTTCTGGCCGTAGCAATTGCTGATGATAAAGCATGAACTAATGTTCGAAGTGTGCTACGAATTCCCAGTCCTGGAAAAAAGGTCCTGTATCTCGAAACAATACGACCTGATTAATGTCCAACAGGACGACGATAAAACTTTGTCGCTCTGTCATTTTTTAATCGGGATCAAATATTCCCTCTTGGATTTTTAAGGTATTGAATTAAAATATCCAATTTAATAATATATTAATATTTTATTTTTTAGCATCTGCTTTCATACTTTACCAAATGGATGGGTTTCCGACTCATTTGCTTGTCTTTTTATCTGAAATTCGGGTGATGATATAAATAAGTAATTCCGACTGGATGTTTAGGTATTACTAAGGGTGTAAAAAGCATTGGTCAAATTCGTAACTGACCCATTACTCACACCCTTTTTATCCTATAATATATTTTAATATACCTACTGAGAAATAAATGGCATTCGGCATTTTCACAATTTGAGAATTATATCAAACCCAATCTGAAGAGAGCTTTAAATAGAAATCGTATAAGTAGCATAAATAGGTAAAATATTTTATTGATGGGATTGTAAGTACATTTAAAATTATTTGACCATGGAAATATGTATTCACATGATTCTTAACCGGTGGACCAGAATAATAACAGTTTATTTAATTATTAGAAAGTAATTAAATATTTTAAGAATTTAGTCAGATAGATAGTTATTAACATTCTTCTAATTTTTAGTTGTTTATTTAAAAATGTTTTACAGCCCTTTATAAGTTCTAGTCAAATAAAAAATTCCACCAAAGTAGATGATAATTAATTCTATTTTTTTTACTAAAGGTTAGGTACGATTAGAAGTCAGTATTAATTTAATTGTGTAACTAATAAAAAAACTTTTCATATTTTCGAATTGACCTGATGCTTGATTATATAATTTCGTAAAGTATTTAATATAACAATATATATTTTATTTAGGGGGAAACCATAAAACACTGTTCTGATAATTTTCAACCGCTAAATATCGCTAATATTGATAATATATATTCAACGCCTTCGTATTAAAAATTTATTTGTGCAATATCATATGATAAACTATTAGTTTTGAAGGATGTAGATAATTTTTTGTGAAAGTTCGTTATCCAATCACATAATATTATAACTTGACACGTGTGATTAAATTGGGTTCATTTTGAAGTCATGTTATATAGGCAGTTAATTTTGTGATTAATCATCACAACTTTGAACCAATTATAACATAATTCATGGGTTGAATGGTCAAAAGTGGTTTCCCAAAAAGGTACAAAGAAAATATATTTCCCAGGTGTTTATATTAATTACTTTTATGAGTTCTCATATAACAAAAAACATGGTTATAATTTGCACGGTTTGGTACATAAATAAGATATAAGAACTATCAGATTAATTTATTTTATGAAAATTGCATTATGTACCAATATAAAGAATATTCAAAGCCAAAATACAATAGAAATGCATAATTAACCCAAATGATGGAAAGAAGTTTATAGGGCAACGTTTAACTGGTTTATGCTTGACAAGGCGTAATTGATTACTTAATAATATTTATGCAAATTATAATTTTATAATGCGATCAAGATTTCACTGATTTCTTCTTATTTTTTATAAAAATTTATTTAAACACACATGGAAGCAATGTTCCATGTGAGTGGACTGAAGTCTTTCTCTGTCGTATATTAGGAAGCGATCTGTGAAATTTTCCTCTTGAATGAAATACTCTTTATAATACACGTTTGTGTGAAATATCTAAAATACGACATTTTATATCTGTATCGATTACTTCAACTATTAGAAAAATTAAAAAATAGCTACCTAATCCCTTTCAAAAATCTTTATTTCCACATTGATCTGAATATTATTATATAATATTATAATGTTTTCATAGCCTTAAAAGGTGTATTTTATTCACATTTGTCAAAGAAAAACAGTGTAGAAAGAAGTGTTTTGGGACTTGTTAAAGAAGCATAGGGGAAATGTAAGCACACAATGAAGTCAAGTCACAATAGGGCAAAACCAACTCATATAAAGGAGCCTTATAGTTAAAAAATATTATGTAAACGGAATAAAATATAATTCTTCTCATCTATTATTTATTATGCGTCTTAAATTTTAATGGTCAATTTTTAATCCAATTATATATAAGAATAAAATCGTTACAGAGTCAAGGGGTTCTCACCGGTTTGTTGGTTTTTCATTTAATCTGGAAAATTTAATGGATTTCCTCGAATTATTTGTAGAAAAAGGTTAAAGTTAATATATTACATATTTTATTAATTAACATATAATATTTTAACATGCTTACAAGGCGGTTGGGTATCGGAAAAATATTTAAAACAAATCTCTTACATACCTATTACATTTTTTTTTATTAAAACGTAGTTCGGGTATCCTGAAAACGGCATTTGTTTCAAGGACTTATAAGGACTCACAGAAGGTGATTATAATTAGCTTAAAATAATGTGGTTACCTCTAACAGAAAACCCAAATTGTTAACTAACTAATTTTTTGCTAGAAATGAAGGGTAAAATATAATTTAATCTCATTCTTTGAATCAATTATCGAACTTTTCATAAAAAGTCAAGTTGTTAGAGACGAATACGATCCAATTATTGGTCGTCATCTACTATTTGATGTACTGGATGCTTTCAAAAGAAATTATGGTGAACTTATTTCAAATAATAAAAATAAAATACCCACTTGTACATAAAATAAGTACACCAGCTCTGGACTGGATGGAATTCCATAATTATTTAAAGAACGAATCTGAATCTCTGAAGATGACTACATGTTGGTAGTCGAAAGCTCTTAGACTGTTATAAAAATACTCGTTTAATTTTAATTGAAATTTTCAATGTATTCATGTTTTTTGATGTTCTGAATTGTATTTTAATAGGACGGTAAAAAGTTGTTTATTTTTTCATTGAGAAGATTTGAATTTTCAAAGTAAATTATTAATAAAATAATTTAATAAGATTTTCATATGATGGCATTACTCTTCACAATATTTTAAAAGCGAGTTTCCCGATAAATATTGATTTTTGAGAATCGTCATTTATTGAGCATTATTAATTATCTCTAATATTATTTTGAAATTAATTTAAATATCATTAAAATATCCGTTTCGAGATTTTAAATATGTTTTAATTGTAGTAAAATAATTATATACAATATTAGTCTTCCATTTGCTGAGTTTGAGGGAGGGATCCGTACAGAAATATAACATACACACACCTTAGACAATAATAAGTAGGGCAGCATATATGAGCAGAGGCATAGCAGCATATACATATATGTTATGTTGTTGTTACAGCAGCATATGTTGTTGGTTGTTGCTACAGTATATATATATATATAATTAAAAAAAAGCTACTACCAGCGTAATAGCTCAGAGGATAAGAAGCGTGGCTACAAATACTCTGGTCATGGGTTCAAATTTCACTCAAGTCAAGAATTTTTAAATTGATTTGATCGGTTATTAGGACTGGGAGATCGAGAATAACATTAATAAAATCCCGATCGATCGTCTCGATCCAGGTCGGGCAGAGCCGCTCTGTCGGTGACCTGTGTAACTAGTAATAATTAAGATCACCGACAGACAATTAACACGTTGTTGTGTATCTATAAGCTCCTCGGAGCGTAAATAAATAAATAAATATTCACAAATAATTTGTTTTTATATTTTTAAAAAAATATACTATTATTATAATGTTTGAGATTCTCCCTACAGTATATTACTCCGTAGTCCGTAGTCTACAAGGCGATAACTCGTAGGGCTTTTTGCTACTATTCTATTTCGAGTACACACTGTTGGCTTCCACACACCCTATAGTATTTGCAGTGTTGAACTGTTGGTATTAAAGTTGTTTTTTTTTCTTTTTTTCAGTGTAAAAACGGAAGTGCAAAATAGCGGTGCCCTGTCAAGGCTTTATATTGCTAATGCGGCACGTAAAGACTCTGGCAACTATACGTGTGCATTGGAAGATGCTTCAGCTACCACAGTTGCTGTTCACGTACTCAGAGGTTTGTATCTTCATAACTTATATACTATTAATGCCACAGAAAACTTCACTATAACACACCCTAAAACGTGGATTATTAACTTGTAATTAGCAAACTTTAACAACACCCCAAAATACAGAAAGATTGAACGAAGACAACGTGTGTCCTGCCTTTTCGCACCAAAACACAATTTTTTTTATTAAAAAAAATGTTTTATTTAATTTATTATTTAAGATTCTTCCCTACTGATTCTATTGTTTTATTTTTCTCATGTGATTCAAGTACAAAGGTATTCCAGTATCGAATTTCGAAGGCTTCAGCCTGTAGTGAGTTGGGATACTACTATCTACCACTTATTATATTATACCTTTTCTTTTCTGTAAATTAATAATATTTTGTTTCAAATTAAATTTCAAATAGTCTAATTCCGTCTAAGGTGTTTCTATTTATTGGTAATGAATAACCTTCATATACAAATTTCTCATTTTGATTGACAGATTAAGAATTAGCTTATAAATTAGTTGCACTAGTGAATAATAGTAGTAAAAAATCAACGAAAGTAGTATGTAAATCCATTTTATTATTAGCGTAAAATAATTCTGATTGCAGATAAACGATATGAAAATATAAAAATACTTGTTTCAAATGTATAATTGTGTTAAATATTATTTTAAAATTAGTATATTTACATTAAGATTTTTGAATAAATCCTTGTTGGACATTCCAAATTAATTTTTTTTTTTTTTTGTAACAAAATAAATGAATATTTTGGTTTCTTTGACTGAAAATATATCCCATGGAAATACTATTAGAAAATCTAAGTTGTTTCATACTTCAAAAATTAATTTTGTTCAATTCTTCAAATTTTTAAATTACTTTAATATTACTCAGTTCTAGGAATGAAAAAGCCGCAAAATCAACAAATGTTTGAATTATTATTTTTTTTTTCTTAGAGGCATAGTAATTAGATGAATCACAAAATATCGACTGCTCCATCGTATAATATCGTAAGTGCAAAAAAAATCTGTGTGCTCTTTAGTCTTTATGGAACTGAGCCACATATTCAATTTTGTAACACTGCCTGTCATGTGTCACTTGGTTTAATTATTATTTATAAAATATAACAATTTCTATTGACAGAGACATGAAATGTGTTATAGATAATGGATGAATCTACATTAGTTGCCGGTCAAATAGGACTATTTTACTATTTCGAAAAAGTCCCACTTAATAGGTTAAATAATGATTGAAAATCTAAATTTTTTGACGTTTCATATATTCCATACATGCAATATGTGGCTCAGTTCCATAAAGACTTAAGAGCACACGTATTTTTTTTGCACTTACGAAATTTAGTATTATTGTAGTAGGACAGACTTATATAAATATCAAATGAACTTTACATAAGAAATATGGGAGACAAAGATGAATTTGTCACCAACGGTTTCATAGTCGCTTGGGGCGCTGCTTTTACCGCTGGTATTATTTATTTGTCACTTGTCGATCGAAAAATGATTGAAAATAATTTTTTTAAAGACTTAAGAGCACACAGATTTTTTTTGCACTTACGATATTATACGCTGAAGCAGTCGATATATTAGTGTGTTTTATGTTCTGGATCTGCTGTGTTTTACAAGAGTATCTATCGGTGCGGTTCTCAGAATGCAGCAATAAATTGCCTGACAGATCGAATACGATCCATTTATAGTCCATTCTATTTGAGTCTAAATCGAATTGCTTTATTTTGGGTTTACAGGAGAGAATCCACTCGCAATGCAGAGAGGTAGCAGTACTTCCTTCATATCCAAGCTGGAGACCCTCAGCTGACTACTTGCCTTTGCCTCATTTGCCATCTTCTCCATGAGGATGTGGATCTGAGGTCTAACTTATATCGGACGATCATTCATAAAGACATTATGTGAAAAATAATTAAAATGGGATTAAAGTGAAGTGAAAGGTGTGTCACGATAATAATATCAAATTTCGCTTTATTCATTGTGTATTGAAATAAGGACTGTTTCGAAATATGCAGCAATTATTATTTATGTGGTAAAATATGTATGCATCGTTTATTAACAAAATGTAAATTTTTGAGTTTTGTATGAAAAACTATTTAAAATATTCCGAAACAGTCGACGATATCTTTGTGAATAATAATATTGCAAATTTTACAAAATCAGTTACTATTAAATTAACAGTGTTTCGATGTATTGTAAAATAATATACTACATAAATGTAAATAAATACATATTATTGAAAATGTACATTTCAATTCAAAATACGTATTATTTGGATGTTTCTTCGCTCTGTCGCCGTTTTCTACTCCTTATTCTTTTTAATTAACTTTTCAACTTGGAATCATAATTGGCATTGTTTGGTCTTATATACAAAAAGAATAATTGGTATTCAGCTGAAAAGAGGGAAGGAGTGGTCCAAGTTTTCAGGCAAGTATTTATGTACTGAAAGCATTTCAAGTTAAAAACTTAACTTAAAATTTAAGATCTTACAAAGCAACGCTCAGCACACCTTCACATATTTTCTAGATAATTTGATAATGTATACTGAAAATATTTAAAATATGTAAACACCAGTTGATAATAATAAATATTCAGTATTCAGTATTTTTCTAGAAAATTGTTTAAAAAAATATCGATTATTTAATATGCGTGACGATGGCGTAGGCAATATTGCTACGATGCTACGCGCCACTCCCGGTCATTGATTATTATTTTATTCGATACATTGACATTTGCAATAAATGCCATTAATATCCCCCAGATGTAAGGATATTATGTTTGATGAGGAAATTGCAGATTTAATAGGTATATTAAATCATCAATTGCCACTAGACTGCTCCATAACTGTCACCTACGACACACTAAGTATGACAAACAACCCTTTGCCGACGCACCTACATTCCTATTGCAATAACTATACAGCCTGTTCGACTTTAAGTGATTAAATATCCCTAATTAATTACAATCATATTCAATTGTCTACTTACAGGTGTAATATTTCTATGGTCATATAACAAACGAATCGATTTGTCTTGCTCCTAATATGTAATTTATTTTAAATTTACCAGCACGAAGACTATAGTGATATCGATATCCTTATAAACACAACGAAAACGATGTATTATAAATTAAAAAAAGAAACTAAATATAAATAATTACATAAGTAAATAAAATTACAAAATACAACGGCTATTATTATTCACCGATTGTAAAGAGCTTCCTTAAAGTAACGCACGATATAATTTTGCTAAAAAAAATTGCACATTTTTTTATTAAAACTTCTGAGATTCTTATTTATTAAAAAATACATATTGTAATGTTACATATAGAAATAAATTGGAGAAAATTTTCCATACAATTTTGCATAAATGTGGCTGAATTTCTTACATACAACTTTCAATTTCTTCATCATTTTTATCGTCTTGTAGGTTTGACATATAAAATATTATTATTTTGTTATTTTTGTAATGCAAACGATTAAATTAAAGGAAAAAATCCTTTTTTACAGTCACCATTTCTTTGTGATTAAAATAAAAATAAATAATATATATTATGAGACTTTTAACATTGCGATAATATGTTCGTTTGCAGTAAGTTAGCTCACTCCCGCGTGCTTTTAAATATATTATGATATTTGATCTACAAACATAAGAAATAAAGAGTATGTTTATTTTAATTAGTCTTTTAAATATATTTTTGATATTCGTTCTCACACGAATGATATGTAAAAGCCATTTTACTGCTATGAAGGCATTACAGAGGCCTTATCTAAGGATGTATGGGACGAGAACTTACTGGCTTAATGTGTGTGCATTTGTAGCCTATTTCAAAGATATGATTAAACTGTGCACTTTATAAACTGTATAAATGTCATCAACACCATATATCATTTAAAATATTCCAAATAATAACTAGACGATTTTCAACTGTATACACACCAATATCCTAAATTGTATAAGATTGTTTGAATCCTACAAAACAAACTAAGATAAGACAGTTAAAGATCAAAGATCCTTCCTTCGAAACCGCTTCTCTCCGATGAATCCTATCTTCCCCCAACATCAAACAAATTGCGAAACTATACAACCCTTACAAACAAAATAATATATATAATATTATTCGACATTCAACTGATTCCCATAGAGGATTCTGTTATAATTACAATAATGCGGTCTATCGTTTGGGAGGATTTTTTTTTATCTTTTGTAAGATGAAAACCACGCACACTCTTCAAGAAAAATATGATTGATGATTTTTAAACGACTTGATTTTGAAAGATAACTTTTGTATTATCAATCACTCACTTTAAAGGACTAAATCTGTGAATGGTTATCAGGTTAGCATTAAGTCCATTAAATACTTAATATTTATTTTTGTAAATATTCGAAACCATGTGTAATCTACTTGAAA